>CAWUFW010026834.1:0-30525 GCA_963921515.1 Calotriton arnoldi
TTCTTTTCATTTTTAAGAGCACGCAGTGGTCCCTGGGACCACTGCCTGCTCTTAAAAATGCAGAAACAAACATTAACAAAAGGGAAGGGGTTCCTTGGGGACTCGTTCCAATTTGCGAATGGGTTACCACCTACTTGAAGTAGGTGGTAAAATGCAAATGTTTTTTGGCTGCATTTCGGTCACAAAACATTCTTACTTACAGATGCGATTCGGTATTAGGAAGGTACGCCTTAAACACGCCCCTTCCTAATAGCGAATAGCATACCCAATTTGGGATCCGGTAACGGGTTACCGAATCGCAAAATGGGTTTTGATACATGTAAAAAGCCTTTTTATTGTCCGCAAACGGTCCGATTCTGTGAATCGGCCAGTTTGAGAGCGATAAATAGCTTGATACATGTAGCCCTTAGTTGCTTAAAGGGAAAAAAGAAAAAAAATGAATAAATATTTGATGGTCATGACAACTGTGGTGTGTGATCATGGTTGTGAATGATATTGTGGATGGATATGAGTACTGGCACTTGTGTTGTTTTTCAAACTTTCTAAATGTGGCATTTTCAGACTTGCAATGTAAAATCTAACTTCACCATAAGTTGTGATTTTAAATTGTGATTCCAGAGACACCAAACTCCGAATTGCTATCTGTTCCCAAATTGAAATTGCACTTAAAAGATTTTTTAAGGAAATCCCAATGTTAACCTATGGTAGATATAGGCCTTGCAGTATTGAAAAATGAATTTTAGAGTATTTCACTAGCAGGACATGTAAAACTTAAAAGTACATGTCCTACGTTTTAAATGCACTGCACCCTGCCATCAGTGCTGTCCTGGCCTACCTTAGGGGTGACTTACACGTAATAAAAAGGGAGGTTTAGGTCTGGCAAGTGGGTTAACTTGTCAATTCCACATGGCAGTTTAAAACTACCCACACAGGCTCTGCAGTGGCAGGCCTGAGACATGTTTGAAGGGCTACTGAAGTGGGTGGCACAATCAGTGCTGCAGGCCCACTAGTAGCATTTAACTTACAGGCCCTGAGCACTTACAGTGCACTTTACTTGGGACTTCTAAGTAAATGAAATAAGCCAATTGTTACCCTGTTTAGTGTACAGAGCACATGCCTTTTAGCACTGGTTAGCACTGGTAAAGTGCTTCGAATCCTAATCCAGCAAAAATGAAGTCAGAAAAACAGGACTTCCGAAGGCAAAAAGGCAGGGGAAACCACGCCAAGGATGCTAGATTTAATAAACACCAACATACATTGCTTGAAATATTTGGATCTCAGCGGAGCTACTACAACAAAGGAACTAAGATAATCCCTTTCTTGAGACTACGCCTGTGAAGAAGCCTAAAACAATTAATAAATTCTTCTCAGGCAGTGCATCTGGAATATGGAACTCAATGTCTCTGCACATCAGGAAAATTGCAGATTAAGAAGTGTTCAAGCTGAAAATAAAAACCTACTATTTAACTGCCACTTTTGCCTAGTTGTAAACTAGCCCCTGGAAATGTCCTTCGCCCATGATAGCAGTATTGCATGTTCTGCAGTTCTATATCCCTTCTCGAAGAAAACATGATTTTTTATCTCAGTAATAGCTTCTGAATAGTTATTTGAAACATACTCCCCACAGTTCCTCAACTATGAGACCACAGCCTCCGAATAACACAAACTACATAAACTGGATGACGTATGTGTGAATCTAGTGACTTTCTTCCCAGTCCTTCTGTTCCCATCATAGAGAACTTTCTTTACTTCTGCTCCACTACTGTGCCACCATTTACTGTACTTCTTGTTCTACCTACAATATTTTTAAATGTTTTTATTTTGGTTTATTATCTTAAAGGATGGAGCAAGTTTGCATAGAAATATCACGTTGCATATGAAAATAACATTACCAGCATCAAAAAGTTATGAACAGTATCATGAACAGTAAACACTACCCCCTCCCTTCCCACCCCTGCAGGCCAAGACCACTATCAGCCAATTCACCATCACAGTACGATAAAAATGCACATGCTATTACTGCATTCCTGCTCAAGACTAGACACGCACACTCACAGTCCCATTGTTCGTTATCTCTCCCCATCGTCATCCAGGAGATCTAAGGAATACTAGGTGAGCCAAGCACCCCAGACCTTTCCAAACTTTCGGGGGCAGCCCCTACTGGCATAGATGACCTTTTCCACCATCATGTACATGTCCATATCCCTTTTTTCATTCCTGTAGGGTTGGACACTCACTGGCTCCCCATTGTCTAGCCATGTCTCTTTTCGCCACCACCAGCACTAGGTTATCAAACAAGAGCATAGATCTAGGAAGATCGACATAATTGGGGTCCCCTGGATGATGAATTTGGGTTCAAGCAGAATAGGTTCACCCAGGATATTGCCTAATCCCCCGGTGATTGTCTTCATTTTGCCCTGCATGTGTGGGCAGTCCCATGTTGTGTGCAGGAAGGTACCCTTGACTATTCTGCAACGCAGGCACCGAGGGTGTTGTGCCCTTCCCATCACATATAATCTACTTCTATCATAATACAACCTGTAGAGGATTTTGAATTGGATTAGACGGAGCCTCGCTTTAATCGCCACCTGCCTAGGGTGCATCAGGAAAGCCTCAAAGTCAAAGTATTCAATCTCTCCCAGATCTGCCACCCATTTTCCTCACAACTTCTGTAAGTTGTCAAGAATGTTTTTGTTCATAGCTTTGTATGGCAGTGAAATTGCACCTCTTCCAAGATTCCTCAGTGAGGAGCTGACCCTCTAGTGGAAGAAACTCAGGGATGTAGTCCCTAGGGATTCCCTCGGCCCTCCAGGTATGTCGGATCTGTGCATATTTCCAGAATTGGTTGTCATGCAACTCATCTTCATGTTGCAGCTCGGAGAACAATTTTATATCACCACTACTCAACAGGCCCCCTCGGGTTGAGATGTCCTCCAGCTCCAAGCGCTGCAGCTCAGGACCTGTGCCCAGGTTCTCCTCATGCTCCTCCGTATCCTCCTCCTCACCTGGCCCAGGCCCTCCGATCCTTCTGGAGTTCCAGCTTGGAGCCCCCTTTCATTACAGAACTCCTTGAGCTCAGCCACAGTGCAGCTCTCCAGATTGATGAGTTAAAATTCCATACCTGCAGGTATGGTCACAGGCATAGACGGTCAGATAGAATGAGAGTAAATTTGGAAAAAGCAAAAATATCCAAATCAAGGAGCATTTAAAAAACTCGAATTGGTGTAAAATTATTTATATGGGAATTTAGTGTTGCACAACATTACTGTGTGGCACTGCACTAACAAAAGTGTTGAATCCCACCACTGAACACCAAGGTGAGAAATTGAGTTGTTGGCTGATGGAGGTAAAACCTTACTGAAGCAAAACAGACCACCCCCAACACTATGACTCCATAAACACACAAACCAAATTTGAGAAATTGGGTTGTTGACTGAGGGGATGAAACCCTACTCAAGCAACAGCCACAATTCTTGTCAGGGTGAACCACAAAAAGTCACTAAATTAACCTGTGTTTAACCCTCTGGTAAGTTGGCACAAAAGCAGCCAGGCTTAATTTAGAGTAATATTCAAATTATTTATGCATATATTTTCACAAGGACTACTCCTTCTATGTCCACAGGGACCAGGGTCAATAGGATTTTCATATAAACAGAGCACACTTGGGACTCTTTTCCAGAAATAAGCCACCCTCCAACATCTGTTTGGGGAAGCCACCATTCAATGTATTACTCAAAAGAACCAAGTGCTAGATACACGCTTTGGTCGTATTTCAACAAAAAAAAAATCATAATAAAGTGATGTCTTTGTGAATATTCATAACCAGTATATTTTTGCATTGTGTGTCTTTTGTGTATATTTTTATTTGTTCACACAGTGGAGCGCTGCGTCGTCTGCACTTTTGTTAATAATTGTATCAGTATCTGCATATTTATTGAAAAATAATATTAGAAATAATCACAGAAACTCTTTGTCAGCATTTTTGACCAATTACTTTATTATGATTAGTGTCATAAATGCAGTCAGAAAACAATCACAGTTAACACCTACTTCAAGTTAGTGGTAAGCTAGTTGCAAACGGGAACCCGTTCCCCTTTGTGAATGTATGTGAAAATATTTTTAAGAGCAGGCTGTGGTCCCACGGACCACTGCTTGCCATTAAAAAATGTAAAGAATTTATTTTATTTCTTTTCATTTTAAATGCATCTTGTTTTCCTTTAAGGAAAACAGGCTGCATTTGAAAAAAAAGTTGCTTTATTTAAAAAGCAAACACAGACATGGTGGTCTGCTGTCCCCAGCAGGCCACTATCCCTGTGTTCTTGCCTATTCCCAATGAATTGCAAATTACGACCTGCCTCATGAATATTGATGAGGCAGGTCATTTGCGACCCCGTTAAGAGGCAATGTGTAACGTATTTGTGCAACACTTTCATTACAGTAATACAGTGAAAACACCACACCAGTTTAGAAAATAAAGAATATTTTTATGAGAAAAAACAACAAATCAACAAAACTCCAATCAGTAGAACTGGAGATATTAATTTTTAAAGACTAAACTGCAATATAGTGCTTGAAAGCAAATAGCTGTTAAGGATTACTTGAAGTTGCGCTGGACTGGGGTAAATCCAAAGTTCAGGCTGTACTCAATGGAGGGCTGGCCTGCTACAGGACCCATGCAGGTCCCGCTGAAAAAGTAACTTGGATGGAGCAAGCATCTGCACGTCGGTTCCGTTCCATGCAGTCAGGTAGGTGCGTTGTCATCTAGCCTCATAGTTGGGTCACACGTCATCGTCAAACCCCTTACGATACAAGCCTCGCATCATCATCGAGCTTTGCGTCATCATCAAGCCTCACAGGGAAGTCCTGGAAGATGACTTTGCATTGGTTCCGATCGGCGCAAAGTCATCACTGCATCGATTTTTGCAGAGAAACAGCTGCAGAACCCCCTTTCAAGGCCCAGGACTGGATTGACAGTTTGCACCGTCCAGTAGCTGAGCAGAGTTAAAGAAAGTCTCTGATGTCCCTGAGACTTCAGAACAGGAGGCAAGCCAGCAATCCCTTGGAGTTACTTAAGTTCTTGAAGGATGTAGAGATGCAGGTCCAGTCCTTCTCACTCCCAGGCAAGAGGTAGCAGGCCAACACAGCAAAGCAGTTCAGCAGAGTGGCAATCCCTCCTAGCAGCACAGCAGTCCTTCTTCCTTCCTGTTAGGGATGGTCAAAATATGGACCTCGCCTCCAGCCTGCATAAAGAACAGCCCTACGCTGTTAACTTCTAGGAAATCACTAAAAACCTGTCTCTTTGCCATTTAACATATTCTTCCACAGTTCCTTCAGCACTTTACTGAACCTGCTGGTAAATAGTGCCTAAACGCCCTTGGGCATTTGTGCGCTATATACATGCTATAATCAAATCAAATCTTCCTGGCAGAATGTCCTCAGATCCAGATGTGTACTGAGTTAGTAATGTCAGGGGCCCAGTACTTATACCCAGTTTTGCCTTTGAAGTGGGAGAGACTTCAAAGAAGCCTTTTAAGTACACAAGGTCTCTGCCTTTCCTGCCCTGGCTCCAGACTCCCTATGGGGGTATGCAGCTCTTTGTGTGGGGCCATGTACAGCCCCCTTCAGATGCAAGTGTCACCTTCTCCCTCCCAATCTAGCTTAGGAAGGCCTATCAG
The DNA here is from genome assembly GCA_963921515.1 of Calotriton arnoldi. Taxonomy (NCBI): domain Eukaryota; kingdom Metazoa; phylum Chordata; class Amphibia; order Caudata; family Salamandridae; genus Calotriton; species Calotriton arnoldi. The sequence continues at coordinate 5,676 of CAWUFW010026834.1, forward strand.
CCTGGTGTTGGGCCATCAGGATGTGAATGTCACACCCTAGCTCCCTTTGAGGGTGACCTTCTTGAGGGAAGGCAAAAAGTTCAGCTGTCGCTCAGGCGTGTATTGAGACAGGCTGAGGCACAGAATGGTTAAAGTAAGAAAATGTCAATTTGTTAAAGTAAGAAGAACTTAACAGGGTTAGGCCCATAATCAGTAAGGCTAGGCCCAATATAAACTTAAAAAAGGGAAGTAATTTGATAGACAGCGTAGCCGAACATCCCGATCCAGACAACGGTTACAACTTCTCTGCTCTCAGGATCCTGACAATAAAGAGATGGAATCAGAATCTTGTTGAATTGGGATTTGAGGAATGTTTCCCTCCTTAGACATTATTTGAGGTTTATCGATGGGAGATTAATTGAACTTATATCAAAGTCTATTTGAAAATCAGAATCAGTGGAGAAAAGAGCGCTCTAGTTTTCTGAGGCCTGAGAAGAACCCTAAAAACTCATATAGAAGGGTTCGAAACGCGTTGACTTTTTTTCCTCTACCAAACACGTGCATTATAAATGTGATATTACTGGAGCTCAAAATGAACTAAACCTTGAAGGAAATGTGATTTTTCTCTGAGCTCAGTATGGACACTGTCTTGGTTTTGCCCGTTTAGGAAGGAGTGGAATTAGAAAAGAATGTAAGCTCCAAGGGCACTCTTTTAAGAAATAAAAAAAAAAGGAACCTGGGCTTTAAAGATTTCCTTTGATATTTGTTGTATGTAATGTTGTCATTGTTTTGTGTATGTTTTGTGGAAATTTGTGATTTCTTCTCTTCTTGTAAATATATTATTGTTGTTTTCCCTGTGTATTGATAAGTCTATAAATGTTTTCTATATGAATTATATGAAGAATATATCTAAAAAGGTTAAGGGCTACATGTATCAAAATTGTAAATTGCGAATACCTAATTGCGAATTTCTGAGAATAGCAATTAGGTAATTGCAATTTACAATGTATGAAACTCAAAGAGTTTCATATAGTGATTCCTAGTGGGGTCACATATCGCTCTACCTCGTTAATATTAATGAGGTAGATCGCAATTTGCGACCCCCTAGGAATCGCTAAAATCACAGGGATGGTGGCCTGCTGGGGTCAGCAAACCACCATGTCCGTGATTGCTTTTAAATAAAGCAATCTTTTTTTTTGGAATGCAGCCCGTTTTCCTTAAATAAAGGGAAATGGGATGAGTTTCAAAAACAAAAGGAAAAGTTTTCTTTTCATTTTTTAAGAGCAGGCAGTGGTCCCTGGGACCACTGCCTGCTCTTAAAAATGCTGAAACAAACATTTACAAAGGGAAGGTGTTCCTTGGGGACCCGTTCCTAATTGCGAATGGGTTACCACCTACTTGAAGTAGGTTGTAAAATGCAAATGTTATGCAGCCACATTTTGGTCACAAAACATTCTTACATACAGATGCGATTCGGTATTAGGAAGGGACGCCCTAAACACGCCCCTTCCTAATAGCGAATCGCAAACCTAATTTGGGATTCAGTAACAGGTTACCGAATCGCAAAATGGGTTTTGATACATGTAAAAAGCCTTTTTATGTTATGTTATTTTATTTGAACTTGTAGCGTGCACAGATACTCCAAAGAGTGTCCCGGCGCAAGCCTGAAGAGAGGGAGAGTGGGCACAGAGAGAGTGGAGTTAAATTAGACAAAAAGATAAGTCTTCAATTTTTTTTTGAATAGACAGAAGTCTTGAATACTGCGGAGAGCCAGAGGAAGTGAGTTCCAGGCCGTGGCAGCTCTAACAGCAAGTTAGCTGCCCCCCCACTCTAGTGAGCCGGAAGCGAGGAATATGGGCCAAGAACTGAGATGATGAACGAAGATATCTGGCGGGGGCGTAGAACAGGAACCTCTTCCGCAAATAGGTGGGACCGCAGGCATGCAAAGCACGATGGACCAGGGTCAAGGCTTTAAACTTGACTCGATTGGCCACAGGCAACCAATGGAGTAATCGCAGATGCTATCTGACACTGCTTCTCATCGGGATGTTGAAAACAAGTCTCGCAGCAGCATTTTGGACAACCTGCAATTTTTTAAGAAGGTAGCCCGGCAAGCCGACATACAGAGCATTTGTGTAGTCGAGCTGAGAAAGTATCAGGGCACGAGTCACTGTTTCCTTTGCTGCTCTGGGGAGAAGCAGCAGAAATTTCCTATCCTAAGGATTTTAAGTATCCCAAAGTAGTTCCCCGCTAGCTTCTTAATCTGGGTGGAGAAGGAAAGATTCTCCTCGAACCAGACTCCAAGATTTATAGCGGGTTGCCCGGTTGAGGCCGGCAAGGGAAATTCCACTGGCCATAAAGTTTCTCTAAACTGGGGGGAAAGGTCCCATAGAGAAGAATTTCAGACTTATCCTCATTGCATTTAAGCTGTGCTGAGGAAAGCCATTGGAAGACTGCTGCCAGACAATCTTTGGCCTAGGACATGGAGCACTCTGATTTTCCCCAGGTAAACAGAAGCTGAGTATCGTCAGCGTATGCTATAATTTTGGCTCCCAGCTCTTCAGCCAAGTAAATCAAAGGGGTGACGTATAGATTAAAAAGAAGGGGGCTCAAGGAGGACCCCTGCGGCACCCCAGTAGTCACCTCCTGAGGTAAGGAGGAGAACGGGGGAAGCCAAACTTGTTGAGTGCGCCCCTCCAAAAAGGATTTTAGCCAGCTCAAGGCAGCACCTGAGATCCCCATGTACGCAAGGCGGGTAAGAGAGAGTGGGGGACAGTATCAAATGCTGCAGAGAGATCCAACAAAATAAGAGCTGCCCTTCCGCCTGCATCCAGACATTCCCGAATAGCTTCCGAGATTTTCACCAAGGCCTACTTAGTGCTATAGGAGGCTCTAAATCCGGATTGAGCTGGATGAAGCAGGCCAGCGCCTTTGACAAAGTCCGTGAGTTGTTTGTTGACCACTTTTTCGCAGGCTTTTGCCATGATAGGGAGGAGGGAGATAGGGCGGTAGTTAACTGGGTTCAACTGATCCAGCGTTGGTTTCTTCAAAAGGGGCAGAATCTTGGCCTGCTTCCATACTGAAGAAACATGGGCCTCCTGAAGGGACAAATTGATAAGTCTGTTAGCTTCAGGGTTCACTGTCTCTGCGACCGAGGCCAGAAGTCTGGCTGCACAGGGATCAGTCGGGGAGCCTGACTTCAAGGCCTTAAGAATCTTCAGTGACTCAGGAAGATCAATGGGTGAGAAAGCCGTCAGGGAGGGAGACTCAGCATGCGACACCTCCGGGAACGAGGGCCTGGCCGTAGAGTGATCACCTAAAATAAAGGAGGCCTGGATGGAGCGAACTTTATCAATAAAGAAATTTGAGAGTTCGTCACACCAAGTGTTTGACGAAGGAAGTGTGACAGATTCCGCCCTAGGGCCATAAAGCTATGGACGATGGAAAAAATTTCTTTAGAGTTGTTCCTGGCTAGATTGATGCGATCCGCATAGTAAAGGCTTTTGGCCTGAGCTATGGAGGTATAGTACAGCTTCTGGACTTTCCTAATATTCAGTTTCGCCAAGGGGCAGTAGTCCAGCCGCCATAGCCGTTCTAGCTTTTTACAGTGTTGTTTCTGCAATCTAAGCTCATGCGAAAACCACGGCTGGGATGGGGAATCCCTGGATAGCTTGCGGAGGGCCGTAGGGGAAAAACGGGCCATCGCACTCTTAATCCAACTGGAGAAGCCTTCAAGAGTATCCTCCAAATTATCAAAGGAGGCTGGTCTGGACTCAGCTAGAGCACAGCTGAAAGTCATCGGGTTGATTTTGGCAAAGGCCGGGCCTTAACCGGCACTGCTTGGGGGATTATTGCCATCCGGAACCCAGGAGAAGTATGTTAAAAAGTGATCGGACCATGGCACCGGTAGAGGATCCTCCACCTTACTAGGGAAATTGGAGCAGATAGGATCAGGGATATGTCCGCCTGAATGTGTCAGTGCCCTGACCCATTGAGTAAGCTTGGCCAGGTTAAGAGAGTCAATAAATTCCATGGTGTCCCAACATCATCTTTATCCAAATGAATGTTAAGATCTCCCAGGAAGAGATCATGCGTGAACCGCAAAGCGCGGGGAATAATAGCATCCGCCAAATTTTTAAGAAAAGGTCCTGCAGGCCCCGGGGGCCTATAAACCAATGTTCCACCCAGCAAGATGTGTGGGGAAATAGTGATACTAAAATCGAGGACTTCACCCTCTCCTAGCTGAGAGGACTCCTCACAGCGAAAGGCCCATTTGTCCCTAATGATGACCGCAACACCACCACCCCTCCCGACTTTGCGATCTACCCGGGAGATCTTAAATCCAACGGGTATCGCCATCTCAATGATAGGGTTTGAAAAGTCATTGAGCCAGGTCTCAGTAATGAATAATAAATCGACCTGTTTATCGGACAGGAGATCAAAAATATCCTGGTGGTGTCTGCTTAGTGATCGAGTGTTAATTAGGGCTGCTTTAAACATGGTCCCCTTCCCACTGCCACTAGAAAAGATCCCGGGGTGCTGGGGTGCGTCCTTGCCTGGGCGTAGAGCAAAACTGCATTTATTGCACACGGGGGGGGGAAAGCTAACACCTCCCACCTGCTAGACTGGAGGCAAGGCTGAGGTCGAAGCAAAAGGAGATCATTGCAGCTATACGTCCGAGGGGCAGTATGGTCCAGCGGAAAACAGGCAGCGTGATTGGCGCTGGCCACTTCCGGGATGCTGACAGGCACAGACGGGCTTGCCTTAGGCGCGCCTTCGGTGCGCCATCGGCGCGTCCGCGCAGCACGCATTCTTATGAGCAATCCACTCTGACAACTAGAGTGCGCACTGAGCGAAAATGGCGTCTCTAGTTGTCGAGTGGAAGTAGAAATCCGGAAGTGGCTGCCGGCCCGGACCCCCCGGTCCAGGTAAATGAATTAACGTAATGCCCCCAATGCCCCTAACCTCATTCATACAGTGCAAAGTCGTAGCATAAAATATTCAGAGGAACAATAAAATTAGTTTTAAAAGAATAGCAGCGATAGTGTGCAAATTCAGCGAAAACGGTACCACAAGCACCCCTTAAGGCACTGGCGTCCGCGCAGCGTGCATTCTTATAAGCAATCCGCTCTGACAACTAGAGTGCGCACTGAGCAAAAATGGCGTCTCTAGTTGTCGAGTGGAAGAAGAAATCCGGAAGTGGCTGCAGGCCCGGACTCCCCGGTCCAGGTAAATGAATTAACGTAATGCCCCCAATGCCCCTAACCTCAAATTCATACAGTGCAAAGTCGTAGCATAAAATAATCAGAGGAACAATAAAATTAGTTTTAAAAGAATAGCAGCGATAGTGTACAAATTCAGCGAAAACGGTACCACAAGCACCCCTCAAGGCACTGGCGTCCGCGCAGTGCTCATTCTTATGAGCAATCCGCTCTGACAACTAGAGTGCGCACTGAGCGAGAATGGCGTCTCTAGTTGTCGAGTGGAAGAAGAAATCCGGAAGTGGCTGATGGCCCGTACTCCCCGGTCCAGGTAAATGAATTAACGTAATGCCCCCAATGCCCCTAACCTCAAATTCATACAGTGCAAAGTCGTAGCATAAAATAATCAGAGGAACAATAAAATCAGTTTTAAAAGAATAGCAGCGATATTGTGCAAATTCAGCGAAAACCGTACCACAAGCACCCCTCAAGGCACTGGCGTCCGTGCAGCGTGCATTCTTATGAGCAATCCGCTCTGACAACTAGAGTGCGCACTGAGCGAGAATGGCGTCTCTAGTTGTTGAGTGGAAGAAGAAATCCGGAAGTGGCTGCCGGCCCGTACTCCCCGGTCCAGGTAAATGAATTAACGTAATGCCCCCAATGCCCCTAACCTCAAATTCATACAGTGCAAAGTCGTAGCATGAAATAATCAGAGGAATAATAAAATTAGTTTTATAAGAATAGAAGCGATAGTGTGCAAATTCAGCGAAAACGGTACCACAAGCACCCCTCAAGAGTGAATCTGTGAATCGGCCCGTTTGCGAGCGATAAATAGCTTGATACATGTAGCCCTTAGTTGCTTAAAAGGAAAAAGAAAAAAAAAAAAGAATAAATATTAGATGGTCATGACAATTGTGGTGTGTGATCATGGTTGTGAATGATATTGTGGATGGATATGAGTACTGGCACTTGTGTTGTTTTCAAACTTTCTAAAAGTGGCATTTTCAGACTTACAATGTAAAATCCAACTTCACCATAAGTTGTGATTTTAAATTGTGATTCCAGAGACACCAAACTCCATATTGCTATATGTTCCCAAATTGAAATTGCACTTAAAAGATTTTTTAAGGCAATCCCAATGTTAACCTATGGTAGAGATAGGCCTTGCAGTAGTGAAAAATGAATTTTAGAGTATTTCACTAGCAGGACATGTAAAACTTAAAAGTACATGTCCTACGTTTTAAATACACTGCACCCTGCCATCAGTGCTGTCCTTGCCTACCTTAGGGGTGACTTACATGTAATAAAAAGGGAGGTTTAGGCCTGGCAAGTGGGTTAACTTGTCAATTCCACATGGCAGTTTAAAACTACCCACACAGGCTCTGCAGTGGCAGGCCTGAGACATGTTTGAAGGGCAACTGAAGTGGGTGGCACAATCAGTGCTGCAGGCCCACTAGTAGCATTTAACTTACAGGCCCTGAGCACATACAGTGCACTTTACTTGGGACTTCTAAGTAAATGAAATAAGCCAATTGTTACCCTGTTTAGTGTACAGAGCACATGCCTTTTAGCACTGGTTAGCACTGGTAAAGTGCTTCGAATCCTAAATCCAGCAAAAATGAAGTCAGAAAAACAGGAGTTCCGAAGGCAAAAAGGCAGGGGAAACCACGCCAAGGATGCTAGATTTAACAAACACCAACATACATTGCTTGAAATATTTGGATCTCAGCGGAGCTACTACAACAAAGGAACTAAGATAATCCTTTTCTTGAGACGCCTGTGAAGAAGCCTAAAACAATTAATCAATTCTTCTCAGGCAGTGCATCTGGAACATGGAACTCCATGTCTCTGCACATCAGGAAAATTGCAGATTAAGAAGTGTTCAAGCTGAAAATAAAAACCTACTATTCAACTGCCACTTTTGCCTAGTTGTAAACTAGCCCCTGGAAATGTCCTTCGCCCATGACAGCAGTATTGCATGTTCTGCAGTTCTATATCCCTTCTCGAAGAAAACCTGAATTTTTATCTCAGTAATAGCTTCTGAATAGTTATTTGAAACATACTCACCACAGTTCCTCAACTATGAGACCACAGCCTCCGAATAACACAAACTACATAAACTGGATGACGTATGTGTGAATCTAGTGACTTTCTTCCCAGTGCTTCTATTCTCATCATAGAGAACTTTCTTTACTTCTGCTCCACTACTGTGCCACCATTTACTGTACTTCTTGTACTACCTACAATATTTTTAAATGTTTTTATTTTGGTTTATTATATTAAAGGATGGAGCATGTTTGCATAGAAATATCACGTTACATATGAAAATAACATTACCAGCATGAAAAAGTTATGAACAGTATCATGAACAGTAAACACTACCCCCTCCCTTCCCACCCCTGCAGGCCCAGACCACTATTAGCCAATTCACCATCACAGTACAATAAAAATGCACATGCTATTACTGCATTCCTGCTCAAGACTAGACACGCCCACTCACAGTCCCATTGTTCGTTATCTCTCCCCATCGTCGTCCAGTAGGTATAAGGAATACTAGGCGAGCCAAGCACCCCAGACCTTTCCAAACTTTCGGGGGCAGCCCCTACTGGCATAGGTAACCTTTTCCACCATCATGTACATGTCCATATCCCTTTTTTCATTCCTGTAGGGTTGGACACTCACTAGCTCCCCATTGTCGAGCCATGTCTCTTTTTCGCCACCACCAGCACTAGGTTATCAAACAAGAGCATAGATCTAGGAAGATCGACCTGGATGATGAATTTGGGTTCAAGCAGAATAGGTTCGCCCAGGATGTTGCCTAATTCCCTGGTGATTGTCTTCATTTCGCCCTGCATGTGTGGGCAGTCCCATGTTGTGTGCAGGAAGGTACCCTTGCCCATTCTGCAACGCAGGCACCGAGGGTGTTGTGCCCTTCCCATCACATATAATCTACTTCTATCATAATACAACCTGTAGAGGATTTTGAATTGGATTAGACGGAGCCTCGCTTTAATCGCCACCTGCCTAGGCTGCATCAGGAAAGCCTCAAAGTCAAAGTATTCCATTTCTCCCAGATCTGCCACCCATTTTCCCCACAACCTCTGGAAGTTGTCAAGAATGTTGTTGTTCAGAGCTTTGTATGGCAGGGAAATTGCACCTCTTCCAAGATTCCTCAGTGAGGAGCTGACCCTCTAGTGGGGCAAACTCAGGGATGTTCTCCCTAGGGATTCCCTCGGCCCTCCAGGTATGTCGGATCTGTGCGTATTTCCAGAATTGGTTGTCGTGCAACTCATATTCATGTTGGAGCTCGGAGAACGATTTTATATCACCACTACTCAACAGGCCCCCTACCTTGGAGATCCTGATTAGATCCCAGGCCACAAATCCCTTCCGTTTCTGTATCTCAGGGAGCCAGTGCCCCTCCCATAAAGGTGTTTCCTTTGTAATTCAACTGTGCCAACCCTAATATTTCGTCACTTTCCCCCAGGCCGCTAAGGCCACCTGCGTGACAGGGAGAAGGCCTGTGCTCCCTTGCCTCCGTAAAGGTAGTGGAGGCATGGTTCCCCCCCCCCTGCGCTTGTTCCAACCTGAACGTAGAGTGGTCTTGTGGCGCAAAGTTCCAGTCATTAATATTGATTAGGTGGGCCGCCCAATAGTAGACCTCTAAATTCGACAGCGCCCTCATTGTAGGGGCTGCACTGCAACTTTTTCAGGGCTATTCTGGAATGCTTCCCATCCCATATTAAAGTGTGCAGGTCGCCCTCTAATCTAGCAAATACCTCTGGGAGGACCTTGTAAAACATGTTTTGTAGCACATACAACAGTTTTGGGCGCAATATAATTTTGAATCTGTCTGCATGACCCATTAATTTAATGGGTAGATACCTCTACCACTTGCAATCCTCCTGGCAGGCCCTAGCCACCCTTCCCAGATTTCTCTCAAAACAGAGTTCCTGGTTTAACATCATAAAAACTCCCAGTTATTGGAAGTTGTCCATCGCACACAGTAATTGACAGGGGAGTAGGGTTCTGTCTATCTCACTGCTTGGAAGATAGAGCACCGACTTGCCCTAGGTAGTCTTATAACCGGAGTTTGCCGCCATAGTCCTCAAAGAGCTGGAAGAGCAGTGGGAGGGACTGGGACAGCTTTGTGATGTAAAGGAGGCTATCATCTGCATAAAGCAAAATTTTCTCCTTAATCTCCTCCAAGGCTGTAAGGGCAAAGCCATGAATCTCTGGATGGTCTCAGACCATGCAGGCCGACGATTCTATGGAGAGGGCAAACAGGAGGGGGGACAAGGGGTATCCCTGACGTTTGCCCTTTCAAATGGGGGCAGTCTGAGGACTACGTCCCATTGACCCTGACAGCCGCTAAAGGGTCATGATACAAGAAACCTACCCATTTCCGAAATTTGGGACCGAATCCAAAGCGCACCAAAGTTTGCTCCAGAAAGGGCCAGTGCACTGCATTAAACGCTATATCTGTGTCTAGCGCTAAAAATACGTGAGTCGCCAACAGGGTCGTGGCTTTGTTCATCCGGTTGTGTGCCCTTCATATGTTGTACCGGGTTGATCTGCTCGGCATGAAACCAGGCTGGTCTCTATGGATGAAGGGGGTAATCACTTGCAGGAGCCTGCAGGCCAGTATAGTGGTCAGTCAGTATCGCACTTCAATATTTAAAAGGGAGATGGGATTGTACGAGTCACATTTGTCTCTGGGCTTGCCCTCTTTATGAATCACCACTATGATCACCCGTCAGAGATCTGACGAAAGGGTACCTTGCCTTCTTGCCTCCTGGCTCATGTTCAGGAGGTAGGTCCCCAGCAGATGCTTAATAAATTCCCCAGGTAATCAATTAGGACCTGGGGTCTTATTGGATTTGAGCTTAGCCGTAGTGGCCTGCACTTCTACTAAGTTATATCGGCATCCAGCGTATCCATGTGCATCACAGTCCAGTACAGGGATGGCAGTAGATGCTAAGAACTGTGCGATATGCTTGGTGTCATGGAGGGGCCGTGCTCTATAGCGATCATCTTTATAACAAAGCAAAGGCCCCAGCAATGGCACATTCCGTGTTGTGGCAGTCCCCACCTAATCCCACGATCTGCTGCATCCTCCTTCCTACCTAACCATGCTAGGAGTTTCTCGGCTTTATACCCAGTCTTGTATAATCTATGGAGCGGGGCAAGCATCTGCTTCTTGGCTCTTTCATGCACCAGAGTGCGGTATTCCGCTCTCACTAGTTCCTTTTGGCGAAACTCGGGTGGGCGTGGGTTTGAACCCAAGGATTCCTCAAGGACCAGAAGCCTACTCTCTAGCTGCTTGAGAGACCCATACACCTTCGGTTTTCTGGGCAATTAGGTCTTGTGCAGAGCCTTGGAGAACCACCATATAGGCCACCCATAGCGTAATCTTCAAGGGAACTAATTCTTTGTTCTCCTGAAAATATAATTCCGTATCCACCCAGAGTCCAACAGCCACCCTTACGGTCCCGCAGGTCCCATGCATTGACTCTCCAATGAGCCCCACCTCTAGGGCCACTCCCACCCAGTGTCACTATCAGCGGGGAATGGTCTGAGAGGTTTCGGGCTAGATATTCCATCTCTTGTATGTCCCCTACATCCCCAGCCAGGGGAAATACATCGTCCAGTTGAGAGAATACTCTATGGGCCCCTGAAAAGCTCCTCCCATGGGGTACGTGCACCGCCAGAGGTCGGAGAGGCTGAGAGCGGACACAAACTGCGAAAGTGGGGTGACTGGTGCCGTTGTACCGTTGGATCCGGACCGATCCAGCTCTATTGCCATGACATCATTGAAGTCCCCCTCAATATGTGTAGTGAGGAGTTAGCCTCCAACAGATTTCTGAGAGATTCACCAGTGTGGTGGGCTGAAGCCTCGGGGGGTCATATACGCTAATGAGGGTAATGTCTGTTTTGCCCCAAAGTCCCCACACTCCTACGTGTCTCCCGGATGGATATGACCATTGCTGCACCACCTTAAAGGGAGGACTCTTTTTCACTATTATGGCCACCCTCCATGATCCTGTTGTGTACACTGCATGTGCTAGGGTGGTATAGGTCCCCCTCCCCAGGAACCTACAGTGTGCCCCCTGGAGATGGGTTTCTTGTAAAAGAACAATGTCAGGCTGCAACCCTTTGATGTGCTGGGTTACCAAGTGTCTTTTGACTTTGGCCCCCAGACCGTTGACGTTCCAGGATAGTATTGACAGGTTCCTGGTGTCTAAAGATTTGTTAGGTGCCATAACTCTGCTAGTGGATATTGAGTGCGTGCAAGTCATCTATGAGCTAGTGCCTGGGCAAAAAGGTCTGTGGCTCCTCTGTTTGAATCAATAAGCTTCTTAGTAGCACATAAACTCAACAATCCTTGCACCCACCACCCCACATGAACCCCCGTGAGTGAAGACCCCTTTACACAGCGAGGTCTGTAGCCCACCCCTCGCACACACTTAACTCAGTCCCAAGGCAAGTTGCAATAAAGAAAACAGAAAAAAGGAAAGAAAAGAAGTGAAACTTTCCACTTAGGAACCCCAAGGCTGTGACGGGGGGTTGCTGCCTTTCAGAGCAATGTGTGCCCCCGCCCTTCAGGTATTATGTATGTTCGCCAATTCAGTGGCTATACTGCCACACCTATCCCTGTTGCTGTGGTCAGTGAAGCATCTGGTCTAAGGGGAGGCTCCAGGTTGTCAAAGGTTCACTGACAGAATATCGACCACAAAAATATCAAGGAAAAAAATATCGAGGCAAAAATATAGAATACAAAAATATCAACTACCTATACTTAAAAAAGGAAAGTACAACAATATCGAAAAAAAATATTGTTTACAATGATATAGTTGTAATAACTATTGATCTTCTTTGTCAAATCTTTTTATTGAGAGTTATCAACTTATACCACAGCGGTTAAACATAGGACAGGCAGCTGATTTTAACAGCAAGGTCTCAAACACATTCAGCAGACATTGAAAGCAGTTGTCTTCTAGTGTCGCACAATAAGCAACATAATGAGTAGCTGTGTTCTGCCGGGGAGGGGATAGCTGCGGTATGAATGGGGGAGAGAAACCGAGGAGGGAAAAGGGAAACTGAGGGGAGGGGGAGAGTAGGGTGGAAGGGAAAGAAGAGGGGTGAGAAGGAGGGGAGGGTGGGCTAACCCGGAGTGAACCTGCCAGGGTTATTGCTAAGAATCAGGGGGTGGGCATCAGGCTTTCTGTGTTGTCAGGTGAGGCTTTCCCCTGGGTGGTTGCAACTGCACTGGGTAGGGTGACATCTTTGAATAATTGGAGGACGCAGAGGAGGATTAAAGCAAGTGTATTCTAGCTTGGAGAAGTGGTCAAGCAGTGGTTGCCAAACGCAGGAGAATTTGGGTTCCGTGTGTGTCACCTGACATGATAAAAGCTCCATCACTATGACGTGCCAGAGGCGGGTGAACCTTGAAGCAATAGGCGGGGCAGAGGGCTTCTTCCAGTGGAGGGCCAATAGTTGTTTAGCCGCGACTTGCATTTGTGCAGTGAGGTGCCATTTGGCGTGAGTCATTGCTGTAAGTGTTAGGGGTCGAATGCCTAATATAGTCACGGTGTGTGTGTTCGGGATAGGGAAGCCAAAAGTGTCTTTAATGTGGCTCAGGATTTCCTTCCAGTATGAGGTGAGAAGCGGACAGGACCACCAGATGTGAATGAAGTCACCGGTCGCTGATTGGCAGGGCCAGCAGCTTGGGGAGGAAGTGGGAAACATTTTTTGTAGGTGTAGGGGAGTGTAATACCATCTAGTCATGATTTTGTAAGCGAGTTCACGTTGGGGTATGCTCCTATATATTTTGGGGATGTTATGCCACAGCTGCTCATATTGCTTCCGGAAACCTCTTCCGGCGAATCCGAGTGCCACTGCGTTTGGTAGGGCTGGGGCTGGGCCAGGGTGGAATGTTGCAACACTTGATATGTGCGGTATATCAGACACGAGTGCCATCAAAAGAGCGCACCAGAGTCTCGAAGGGAGTGAGTGGACGGGTTGCCCCCTGTATGCTCGACGATGAGATCAGCCAATGCCGGATTTGGTAATATTGTAATCGTGAGGTTTCTGTGAGACGGTAGTCTCTTTTGCATTAATCAAAGGTTTTAAGCATGTCCCCGCAAAGAGGTCTTGGATTGTGAAGCATTCACCCTCCCTCCATGCCGGGAAAGGATTGCGGTTGCAAGGCGGGGGAAGTCAGGGTTGCGAGCCAAAGGGGTGTTAGAGGAGGGGAAAGACGTGAGGCCTCTAGAGAGGGCAATCTTGCCCCAGATGTCGAGGACCGCTTTTGTGGGGGTGGCTATGTAAGCGCTACGGGGTCAGTGGTGTTTTGGGAGCCAAGCGAAATCCCAGAGCGGTCAGCAGGCCACCACAAATTCCATATGGAACCAGTGCTTTTTGCTTTTGTGAACAACCCTTTCCGAGATATATCTAAGATATGAAGCCCAATAATATTCCAATAGGTTGGGGCAGGCTAGCCCTCCCCGATCTCTGGGCAGCATGAGCATTTTGTTAGAGAATCTAACCGCCCCAGATAAAATCAGTCAGTTCCTGTTGGAGGCGTATAATAGCGGCCTGCGGGACAGGGGTGGGCAGCAATTGAAAAAGGTACAAGATTTTGGGAAGAAGGGACATCTTGACCGCATGGAGGCGGGCCAGCAAAGACATGGAGAGTGATTTCCAAGTACATAGGTCCTCTAGTACAGATTTCCTGCATTCTGGCTAGTTAGCCTCGGTCCACGTTGTTAAGGAGGGGGTTAAGTTGAAGCCTAAATAGCGCAACGTGTGCGGAGCCCATTCGAAGGGAGCGAGTAATTGAACGTCAGGTATATCCTGGACAGGGATTGACAAATTTAGCACCTGCGATTTGGCCATGTTGATCTCAAATCCAGAGATACCCTCAAAAGATTGAAGAAGGGATACTAGGGTAGGTAAGGAGATTCTAGGATTTGTCAGGGTAAGCAGGAGGTCGTCAGCAAACAAAGCAACCTTGTGTTCTAGGGCGCCAAAAGGGACACCCATAATATCCGCAGTTTGACGTATTGAAATTGCCAGCGGCCCCACCACTTACGCAATGAGTAAAGGGGACAGTGGGCAGCCCTGCCTGGTGCCTCTTTGTGTGTGTTATGTTATGTTATGTTAAGATAACTTGTAGAGTGCACAGCTGCCACAGCAACGGGGCGTCCCGGCGCTATAGCAAAAGAGAGGCTCAAACTGCGAGTATCCAGGGGAGAGGAGATAAGAAGGGCCAGGAAAGACAAGAAGGACAAAAGAGGGGGAAACCTAGTGAGGGAACAGATGGGTCTTTAGTGCTTTACGGAAAGATAAGTAGTTGTCCATACTCCGGATGTGAGACGGAAGATCGTTCCAGAGCTTGGCAGCCAGAACACGGAACGAGCGACCACCAGCACGGGCCCTCTTAACCCGTGGTACAGAAACAAAATGTTTGCCAGTAGAGCGCAAATGACGCGAGGGAGTGTAGATCGAAAGCAGGCCAGATATTATACTAGAGGTGGAAGATTTCAAGATCTTAAAAGCAAAGCAGAGAGACTTGAACACCAGCCGCCTCTCCATTGGCAGCCAATGTAGCCGTCGAATGGTGCTAGAGGTGGAACAGCGGCTGGGCATGGCAAGAAGAGTTCTGGCGGCGACATTCTGGACCCTCTGAAGTCTTGAGATCTCGGTCTTATTGACCCCAAGATAGAGCACGCTGGCATAGTCCAGTCTAGATAGGACAGATGCTTGCACAATAGTCTGCCGAATGGAGGGGTCAAAGAAACCCAACATGGGTCTAAGACTACGCAGAATGCCAAGGCAAGTCGCCGCCACCTTCTTGGTTTGAGCTTGGAAGCTCAGCGCCGAGTCAACCCATACACCCAGATTTTTCACCACCTTTTTTGGAATGGGGGAGGTCCCAGGGAGGAGGGCCACCAGTGCTCACTCCACAGCTCATGATCCTTCCCAACCAGCAGGACCTCAGTCTTGCTGGCGTTGAGCTGTAGGCAATTGGCAGTCAACCACTCTGCTACATCCGCCAAACCACTCTGAAACTTGGCCGCGTCATTTTGACAATCATTGGAGAGGGCGACTACAAGTTGAGTGTCATCTGCATATGACACAATCGTCAGCCCTCTCCTTTTGGCTAAATTAGCCAGCGGCTGGACATATAAGTTAAAAAGTGTCGGGCTTAGCGCAGAGCCCTGTGGGACCCCCTGATGGATGGAATACACCTTAGATGAAAAAGGGGAGCCGAGACTTGGAAAGACCTGTCTGAGAGAAAAGAAGTAAGCCAGGTCAAAGCAGTGCCTACAATGCCGGCCTCCTTAAGTCTTTGAATCAGGATCTGATGCGAGACCGTATCAAAAGCGGCACTCAGATCCAATAGGATCAGGGCCGAGGTCCGTCCCTCATCCAAAGCTGCTCTCAGATGTTCAGATACAGCTAGGAGGGCTGATTCAGTACTAAGGCCGCGACGGAAGCCACACTGGGAGGAATCCAAGATGTGATTTTCCTCCAAGTAGTTAGACAGAATGGAATTGACATGCGCTTCGGTGATTTTAGAAATCCACGGCATCAAGGAGATAGGGCGGAAGTTCTCCAGTTTAGTCGGGTCTAGCGTAGGCTTCTTTAGGAGAGGCAGGACAACGGCCTGCTTCCATGCCCTGGGGACAATGGCCCTGGCCAAAGACAGGTTAATGATCTGGCCCAGTGGTGTGAGTAGAACAGATAGAAGCCTCCTCATATGTTCCGGCTTCATAGGGTCAGTCGGGGAACCAGATTTAACCTTCCCGCAGAGTATAGTAAGTGTTCCTTCAGTAATGGGAGGAAAGGTGGCTAATGTTTGGGTAGAGGGAGATGGACCCTCGGACTCACTACCCAAGACCGTCAAAGGGAAGGTTTTATAGATGTTTTCCACCTTGTTCAAAAAGAAGGTGGCTAGGTCCTCACAGTACTCGTTCGACTTGACTGTGGGTGCCTTTGGTGCCCCAGCGTTTTTTAAGTTAGAGATGATGGAAAAGATCTTCTTGCTGGGGTTCTGACTATTTCTGATTTCCTCAGAAAAATAGGAAGCCTGTGCTTTCTGAACAGCTCTGTGGTATTTTTTATGGCGGATTGATAATGGCCTTTCAGAGTGATATCAAAGTCTCGCCTCCATTCCCGTTCCAACCGTTTACACGCTTTGCGCATGGTGGAAAGGTTGCCATTATACCAGGGGTTGGACTTGGTGCTACGTCCCTTCGACCATTTGGCCGGGACCATAGCATCCAGCGGGAGCCTTAGCCAATCGGTAAAGACATCACTGGCCAAGTTCGGCTCGTCTGGCCAGCAGGGCATACTAGATGAAAGAGAGGTGCAGAGCTGATTGAAGTTTAATTTATGCCAGGCGCGGCGGAAAGTGCAATTCTGATGGGGCCGGTGAGTTGACACCATCCCAGGAAGCTTCATGGAGATCAAATAATGATCCGTCCAGCACAGTGGAGAGGGGGTTAAGACAGAGAGACCTGGAAGGTTAGAGAAAACTGGGTCCAATAAATGGCCCGCAGAGTGAGTGGGACCATGGACCAATTGACGCAGCTGGCAGGCCTCTAGGTCCGCAGCGAGATTAACCGCTTCAGAGTCGTGAGGGTTGTCAAGGTGAAGGTTTAGATCACCAATGACCAGAAAGTTGGCATACCTCACGACCAGAGTGCCTACTAGGTCTGCCAGCGCAATCCTCCCCTCCTTGGAGGGGCCCGGCGAGCGATAAACTATTAGTCCCGACAAGGTGAAGTTAGAGTTGAGAGAGATCCCAAAGCGGCCGCACTCACATCCCGCTACATCCTCCTTAACCAATGTGCAGGTAAAGTGTGATTTACAAACAACTGCCACCCCGCCCCCCTTGATTCTCGATTGAGGGTACAAATGATATAGCCCGTGGGGAGTGCCAGACCCGGTTCAACCAACGTGTCGGCTGACAGCCAAGTTTCTGTCAGGAAAAGGACATCCGGAAGCTCATCTTGAAGTAGGTCGAAAACATCTAAATAGTGTTTGACCAATGACCGGCAGTTAAGGCTGAGCATTTTAATATTCTGTCCTGACGCCAGCGAACTTTTAGGAGGGGGTCGCAGGGTAACTTCAGAGTTATAGCCACAATTCCTGCAACAGAAAGGACCCATAGGGATGTTAGATAGGGGAGAGCAGACCGTGCTCATTGAAGATCTGATAGCCAGGAGGTTATCGCGGGAGTAGGAGCAGAGGTTCTCCTCTAAACTAGCAGAGTGGCTGGCGGCTGGCGTTGGCCTGGCGCGGACGGGCGCAGACGGGCTTGCCTTAGGCGCGCCTTCGGCGCGCCAGCAGCACGCCCGCTGCGCGGCCGAGCCCCCATCCGCTAGAAATACCCCCTGGCCGGAAATGAGGCCAATTGAAAGTGGGAGGAGCCGCGTCCCTCCGTACAATCGGCACCAAGAGCCGTGACGGACCGGGGACAGCGGAAGCAAAGCCCAGGTGAGCAGGTACTTCAACAAGTTAAAAAAACAATTTAGAACAGGCAAATAAAGCTCCAAAGTAAAGAAATGCAGTGTTCAAGGAGCGAGTGCTAGGCAGAGGTCAGAGCACACCATAAAACCCACACAAGGTGGTGCAATAATAACACAGAGAACACAATATTTAAAATAAAGCCTAGGACGGAGCCTCGCGGCAAGCGTCAATTGCATCTGCGCGGCCGAGCCCCCATCCGCTAGAAATACCCCCTGGCCGGAAATGAGGCCAATTGAAAGTGGGAGGAGCCGCGTCCATCCGTACAATCGGCACCAAGAGCCGTGACGGACCGGGGACAGCGGAAGCAAAGCCCAGGTGAGCAGGTACTTCAACAAGTTAAAAAAAACAATTTAGAACAGGCAAATAAAGCTCCAAAGTAAAGAAATGCAGTGTTCAAGGAGCGAGTGCTAGGCAGAGGTCAGAGCACACCATAAAACCCACACAAGGTGGTGCAATAATAACACAGAGAACACAATATTTAAAATAAAGCCTAGGACGGAGCCTCGCGGCAAGCGTCAATTGTATGGGCGGGGAGAGCCTGCCGTTGACCCGGGTCTGCGCTATGGGTGAGGTGTACAATGCCATGATGCGGGAGATCATGGTCGGTCCCAGCCCTACTTTTCGCAGGACTGCGCGCAGAAAGGTTCAGCCAACACAGTCAAATGCTTTTTCAGCATATAAGGAGAGCAAACATGCTGGGATGTCTCGACGGTGGACCTTATCAACTAAGTGGGCTACCCGACGTATGTTATCCGCACCCTGATGCTGACGTATAAATCCAACATGGTCTGGGTCAAACAGGCCGGGTAAATATGGTTCTAGGCGATTCGCTAGGATTTTAGTGTAAAGCTTGGCATCAGTGTTTAAGAGGGCAATGGGGCGGTATGATGTACACAGGGAAGGGTCCTTATCCGGCTTGGGTATAAGAGCTATGTCGGCCAACGACATAGTAGGAGTGAGGCCCGTGCTGTCCGAAATCGAGTTAAAAAAGACGCAACATGTGGTCTTGGAGCTGGGGTAAAAACATGCGATAGAATGAGACCATGAGCCCATCTGGGCCAGGGGTTTTACAGACTGATAGGTATTTGAGAGCCCGCTGAAGCTCTGCTAGAGTGAGCCGGCCTCCAAGAGGTGTCAGTGATGAGCGTCTAGGGGTGCTCATGGTCAGGAGGAGAGGAAAGAGTTGACGTCCTCCTAGAATGACTGTTCCTCCCTATAGAGGGTGGTGAAGAAGGCATGAAAAGCATGCTGCTTACTGATTTCTGAGGTAGCCCAAGCTCTTGATCTTGGAGATGTGGGCCCTTATTGCCCGCTGGCGAAGTTGACAGGCCAGGACAGATCCCACCTTATCTCCCCCCTCGAAGTACCTCTGCTTCAGCGCCAGCAGTGACCTCACTGCTGTATTTGTCCGGTGCACCCTCAACTGACCCCGAAGCAGAGCTAGCTGTTTTTTATATCGCTTGGAGGGTGTTGTGTGATCTAGGTGCTTCAGGGTTTTAATATACCTGGTCAGTCCCGTCTCCGCTATTCTTGCCTCCCGTCTGTGAGCTATCACAATAGAAGGGATAACACTCCAGGTTGTTGCCTTGAAAGCGTCCCATAAGATATGGCTTGGCGTTTCAGGTAGGTAATTTAACGTGAAATAGGCAGAAATCTCACACCTTATCTCGTCAACATTGACTGGGTCACGTAGGATATGGGGAGGAAGTCACCAGTGAGGGGGGATCGTGCTGTATTGTTGTGACATTGCAGTAACATTTCAAGGTGGGCGTGGTCCGAGAGAGAAATTTCCGAGATAGAGACCAATTCCAGATCTCGTATTAGGGAGTGTGATAGGAAGAAATAATCAATACGTGAGTACGAGCAGTGGACATGTGAATAAAAGGAGTAGTCTTTGGTGTCTGGGTGTTTATAGTGCTAGGCGTCTGTGAGGCCCGAGTCTGTGAATGCCCTTTGTAGCGCAGCAGATATTACTCCTGTACACGGAAATGAAGTAGCACTGCGATCTAGCTCAGAGTCCCAGACCAGGTTGAAGTCTCCTCCCACAAGTAGGAGATCCCCTTCACGTGATACCTGATCTTTCAATAGCGTTCTGAGATAAAGGTCTTGGGGCAGATTTACAAGCCCCTTGCGCCACTTTTGCCTCAATGTGACTGGTTGGGTGCATAAACATTAAGCAAGGTGAGAAGCAGTGTGTTGTGTCGAGTTACGATTTTTAAAAACCAGCCTTCCCTGTCCCTCACCATCCATGAGTCTTGAGAATGCAGACCTGCCTTACACATGATCGCGACCCTAGCTTTCTTGGTTGGGGAGGGTGCCCAATGCTGTGTCGGGTATTACGGATGGGCCATGCGGTGTGTATCGGCTCTCAGTAGGTGAGTCTCCTGTAAAAAGACAACATCTGAGTCATGCCAGATTTGTTGTCTCTTATTCGGGGTATTAAGTCCCCTCACATTGAGGGAGAGAAATTTGATGTGCTGGGTGTCAGCCATTGTCTAAAGCCATGTGGGTAGCTACTAAGGCGGGATAAGTATTAAAATATTTCCACCCCGGGGTCTGAGGGTCCAAGTTTCAGAAGTGAGGGTGGGGAGGGTTAGTACAGGGCGTATATGTCCTCCCTGGTGTTGAGGGAGAGGAGGAGCTAGGGTAAACAAGGTTGAGAGGGTGTGGTAAAAGCAGTGACAAGTAGCAGATCCCCCAAGAGAACAGGCAACTATAAGGGGTAGCCCAGTAAGCACCCACCTCCCCTTCAAGGCCTCCCAGGGCAAGTTAGAGAAGAGGGAAGAGAGATGGGTGAAAACATAAACAGCAAAAGGCCAACTCAGCCGAAGAAACTCTATTCTAGTCCTGGAATGGCTCTCAAGTCTGTGCACGGGCCATTCTGGACAAGTCACTCTCATGTGGTGCAAATCGAGTTGGGGGGCGTAGAACAAATCAGTGAGTTCTCCATGTTCCGACCCCCACAGGGCTTGTGTCGATGTCTGTATAGGTAGCATCAGCGCACTCCGCCATGAGGGCCTCGTTAACGAGTTATAGAGGGAGAGAACAAGATGGCCGGACTATTGTGCTTTCAAGAGTCTCCAGGCATCCGGGGTTTAAGGCAGTCTTGCTTGGGCTGTTGAGGCCCTGTTACATCAGATGGTACTTCCAAGCTCCAGCTGAAGAGGTGGGGCCCTG
The DNA here is from genome assembly GCA_963921515.1 of Calotriton arnoldi. Lineage (NCBI taxonomy): Eukaryota > Metazoa > Chordata > Amphibia > Caudata > Salamandridae > Calotriton > Calotriton arnoldi. The sequence continues at coordinate 26,573 of CAWUFW010026834.1, forward strand.
CATTTATTCGGAGGCCGCCTGTGAGTGGGCGGGGGAGTGCGTGTCATCCATTGACCGAAGATGCTGGATAATATCTTGCTTGGCTTGGGAGGAAGATTGCTCTTTGGCATGGGTTCTGTGCCTAGGTCGGGGTACTGTGGACCACTCGGGGTGTATAGGTTCTCGAGATGAGATAGGCGGAGGAAAGGGGCCGGTTTCTCAGGAGGCTATTGGGAGCTGTAAGAGCTGTTTGGTCTCTTGTAAAGAATGGAGCACCCGGCGCCTGACTTCCCAAGTAAAGATAAAGGGATGGCCCCAGTGGTATTTGATGTTCAGCGTGCGTGGTTTGTCAGTGACAGCTTTGAATTCTCTGCGTCGTCGCAACGTCACTGGGGCAATGTCCTGAAAAATTTGTATTGTGTTCCCCTTGTAGGTCAACTCCGCCTTCCTTCATGAGGCCTGTAAGATAACTTCCTTTTCAGTGAAGAAATGCACTCTTGTGAGTATATCAGGCACAAAGTCCAGGCGGCCCAGGGCTGAGGTAACTCGATGAGCTCTATCCAAGGCTGGTAGAGAGACGTCATCATTGCCTCTGATTTTGTGGAGCAGGTCCGCTGTGAACGCAATGATATCCTCACCCTTGGCCCCTCTAGGTACCCCCTTATGTAGAGGTTGTTTCTTTGGCTTCTGTTTTCTAGGTCCTCCTGTTTTAGTTGGAGGCCAATGTGTTGCTCCTCGAGGGTGGCCATCCTCTGCCATAGGTTCTCCTGATCCTCCGAGCATGCGTCCACCGTGCGTTCAAGATCATCCACTCTTCTCCCTATCTCCGTGATGTCGCGTATGAGATCCTGGAGATAGGCTTTAAATTCAGTCTTAATGGAACCACTCTCGGATTTTATTTCCTGTAGGAAATTGTTCATGTAGGCCTGTGTAAGGGAGACTGTCTCATCTCCCAGGGGAGGGGTCCATGGGGGGGGTGGACGGATTTGAGCCACATGGACACCACAGGGTTTTCCTTGGTGAGGTTGGTTGGGGTGTTTTAACCAGGCTTAGGGTCTGATTCTGATGCGGTTAGGAAATCATTCCGACCCAATTGGTTTGGGAATGGTTTCCGACAGACTCGGATCGGGAGAGTCCGACCAACCGAGTATGATGCATCCGGATGCTTCCAGATATGATTTGTTTGGACTCCCATTGACTTCAATGGGAGCCTATGTTCCGACTGAATGCATAGGCTCCCATTGAAGAAAGGGGTGGCTGGGGAAAATCGGGCACCCTGTGGCGGGCACCCCCTGCTGCCTGCCACAGTGCGAATGGCTGGTAAGGGGGGACCCATGGGTACCCCCACGGGCCCGATTGGGAAGGCTCGGGTGCATGGGGGCCCTCTACAGGCCCCCAAATTCTGAGTCTGACTGCCGATTCGAGTCGGACGGCACGATTCAGAAAGGCTGTCTGAATCCAGCATCGTAATCAGTCGTTCGGAAACGCGGCCCGTAGAGACGTACGATTCTGCTCAGTACGGCTCGGTCATTCCAAATGCCGTCGGGTTCGGATTGGGATATTCCTAACGCCTAACTCGCATTGTACTCGGTCGGTTGGAAACCTTTCCGATTCGGTCGGAAAGACACATTCCCGATTCGATTCGGACGGAGCAAATGCTGTTAGGAGGCCTTAGTGCATGGCATGATCCAGCACGGGCGCTTCAATGTGTTATCGACTGTTATGGAGCTTGGGTAAATGTTGTAGGGAGTTCAATAGCCAAGGCCTTGGGACACAGACCTTGTGGTAACCCACGGTCTGCCCAGGTGGAACGAGGCTGTCTGCTGTTAGGTGCAATGACTGAGGGGCCACAGAGAGGGTTGCACTTGGTTTCAATGACAGTGGGCAGCACTTGTAAAATCCGCCACCAGGCAGGGTGTCTAAAGCCTCCACAGTGGCTATTGAGGCAACAGATTTCGAATGGAAGGGAAGGCTCTCAAGGCCCAGTGTGGGGTGATGCTCTGCCAGGTGCCCCAGGGCCCAGAGGAGGGTGCGGGCCTCCAGAACTTAATGGAGGACAAGGGAGGTAGTCTTCGGCGTTGCAGTGGTGGCGTCCGGAGATGCGGCGGCAGGGGGTCAAATTCCTAACAGCGTTGGGCCAGAGTTGTCTTGCACAGGTAATGTATTTCAAGAAGTGTGGCTGACAGGCCCCCAGTGGGCGTCAACATGGAGCAATGTGACTGAAGCTATGCCCAAGGAGAGGCTCCAAAAGGTAAGTCAATTGGCACTGCAGGGCATTCAGTGCATCTGTTCGTTGGCCAGGGAAGGAGCAGATGAGTGCCCCAGAGATGGGGGCAGTGGGTGAGGCCTGTCGAGTAGTCTCACTACCCCAGCTCCTTACCTCTGGCGTGTGGATGGTGGCTGAAGAGGCCCAGTCAGCTGCAGTCTGGACAGCCCCCTCGCACTTCACTCCTCACTCTGCTGTTTATTTTCTCCCCCGGGCAGGGGCAGCAGCGACAGGGCCCCAGTGGCATTGGTGCAGGGCTTCACACCCGGACGTCGCCGCCGTCCCCACCCCGGGTCCGCAGCATAGGTGGGCCTCCTCAGATGCCACCGAGGCCCTCAATCCAGGGCAGGCCACGGCTGCAGACCCTCCCCGTTCAGGCCAGCACGGCCCACCAGTGCACAGCACGATCCTCCCCTCAGGGGTCCAGAAGCAAGGCACCACCTCGGCAAAGACTCAGGCTGACACCGGAGTAGGCCTCACAGGCCGCAAGGTGGCAAAGCAGTCCGGGCTAGGCCCAAAGAGTGGCAGGCATGGGCCACACCCAAGAGAGGTCAAGTCCGCTCTCCCCCTCTGAAGGAAAACGGGTCGCCACAGTCACCGTCAGAAGTCCCGGGTCGCCGGCAGGGGTCCCAGGAAAGCACTCGGTGAGTCCCCAGGAGGTAATGGGCCACCCCAGCAGCCAGGCCAGGCCGCAAACCAGTCCAACCCGGGGTCAGGAGCCGCAGGCATGGGGTACGCCAGTAGGCAGCTTGGATCACGCCCCCCCACAGCGGGGGAGAGGTCTTTGGTAGGGGCCTCCCGGGGGCATGGAGCGAAAAAGGAGCAGCCACCAGAGGAGGGCAGGTCACCCCGCCGCAGGCAACAAGATGGCGGGTCATGCCGCTCGGGAGCACCATACAGCAGCCCCGGGTGCAGAAACACCGGCAGAGAGCAACCGGCTTGGTCCCCACTCAGCATGCAGTGGCAAGGTATGTGAGTGTCTGTGGAGAGTAATTGCGAGGCCCAATGCTGCAGGATTAAATTAATACAGGCTGCGGTGGAGAAGAGACACGGAGAGATGCGTCTCACTCCATCGGCTTCTTATATATATATATATATATTCACTGAAAAAACCATAGATTTCAGAGACACTATAGTTAGCTGGACATCTCACTGTCATTTGAGATGTCATCAGTGATGTCATCAGTGATGTCACTGACCATGTCATGAATGATGTAATATGTGATGTCATCAGCAGTGCATTGCGGGCGTGAGTTATAGTTAGCTGAACTAACTATAACAGTGGAATTTCTATGGTTTTGTACGAGTGAAATGTCCAGCTAACTATAACGTCCCTGAAACCTATGGTTTTTTCAGTGAATTTCAAAGGTTTTTTAAATGCTAATTTCTAACTATAACGTGCCTGAAACCTATGGTTTTTTCAGTGAATTTCAAACGTTTTTTAAATGCTAATTTCTAATTATAATGTTCATTAAACCTATGGTTTTTGCAGTGATTTTAAATTATTATTCCATTCTCAACCTAGTGAAAACAGCCAATATCGCCAGTTTTCCAACAATAGCTTCCGCAAAAAAATTTGCCACAAATGAGAGCGACAACTAACGCTAATAATATGCAGAGTAGGTGTTCCCGTGCAAAAATAACACGAAAACACCACTTCCCGATATTTTCAACAAGCAGCCAAATCTGGGGTGCGATCCAAAAACAG
>CAWUFW010026835.1:0-30525 GCA_963921515.1 Calotriton arnoldi
GGTGGTAGTGGTAGGCATCCAGCCCCCCTGAGTAGGGGTGGTGGTAGTGGTAGGCATCCAGCCCCCATGAGTAGGGGTGGTGTTGGTGGTAGGCATCCAGCCCCCCCTGAGTAGGGGTGGTGGTGGTAGGCATCCAGCCCCCCCATGAGTAGGGGTGGTGTTGGTGGTAGGCATCCAGCCCCCCATGAGTAGGGGTGGTGTTGGTGGTAGGCATCCATCCCCCTATGAGTGGGGATGGTAGTAGTGACAGGCATCCAGCCCCCCATGGGTAGGGGTGGTGGTAGTGGTAGGCATCCAGCCCCCCATGAGTAGGGGTGGTGTTAGTGGTAGGCATCCAGCCCCCCATGGATAGGTGTGGTGGTAGTGGTAGGCATCCAGCACCCCCTGAGTAGGGGTGGTGGTAGTGGTAGGCATCCAGCCCCCCATGAGTAGGGGTGGTGTTGGTGGTAGGCATCCAGCCCCCCATGAGTAGGGGTGGTGTTGGTGGTAGGCATCCATCCCCCTATGAGTGGGGATGGTAGTAGTGACAGGCATCCAGCCCCCCATGGGTAGTGGTGGTGGTAGTGGTAGGCATCCAGCCCCCCCTGAGTAGGTGTGGTGGTAGTGGTAGGCATCCAGCCCCCCTGAGTAGGGGTGGTGGTAGTGGTAGGCATCCAGCCCCCATGAGTAGGGGTGGTGTTGGTGGTAGGCATCCAGCCCCCATGAGTAGGGGTGGTGTTGGTGGTAGGCATCCATCCCCCTATGAGTGGGGATGGTAGTAGTGACAGGCATCCAGCCCCCATGGATTAGGGGTGGTGGTAGTGGTAGGCATCCAGCCCCCCCTGAGTAGGGGTGGTGGTAGTGGTAGGCATCCAGCCCCCCATGAGTAGGGGTGGTGTTGGTGGTAGGCATCCAGCCCCCCCTGAGTAGGTGTGGTGGTAGTGGTAGGCATCCAGCCCCCCATGACTAGGGGTGGTGTTGGTGGTAGGCATCCAGCCCCCCATGAGTAGGGGTGGTGTTGGTGGTAGGCATCCATCCCCCTATGAGTGGGGATGGTAGTAGTGACAGGCATCCAGCCCCCCATGAGTAGTGGTGGTGGTAGTGGTAGGCATCCAGCCCCCCCTGAGTAGGGGTGGTGGTAGTGGTAGGCATCCAGCCCCCCATGAGTAGGGTGGTGGTAGTGGTAGGCATCCAGCCCCCCATGAGTAGGGGTGGTGGTAGTGGTAGGCATCCAGCACCCCCTGAGTAGGGGTGGTAATAGTGACAGGCATCCAGCCCCCCTGAGTAGGGGTGGTGTTAGTGGTTGGCATCCAGGCCCCTATGGGTGTACATGGCATTGGTGATAGACATCCCGCCCCTATGGTTCTGCTGTTGCTAGTGTAAGTCATTTCTGCATCCCTATGTGTGTGTGTTATATGTCGGGTACGTGTCGTTTGTTTGTGTAGTGGGTGTTTAACTTACCGTCTGCGCCGTACGCGTCCGTACCTGTTCCGGTAATAGATGTAGAGTATTGGTAGGACCTGCGCGATGGGATTCATGGTTGGTTCGTCTCGTTCGGCTTTCTCGTTGCTTCGACTCGTACTCGTGGCTGGCTTGTTCGTCTCGTAGCCGTGGATCGTCTTGTGGCGCGAATCGGAGCTTATGTGCGGCTCTCCTGGATGCTCTGACGTGCCGGACGTAGCGACGGGTTCGGCGCGTACGGAAGGTGCATCGTACTGGTCCGGCCGGAAGGTGCTGTATTTTTGCTTCCGTGCGACTCGATTCTGCGTTTACGGATCCGGCTCGGGCGGGGAACAGGAGCTGGAATGGGTAAGTACGGCTGGGTCGGGATCTGGGCAGTTATGCGCATCGTACTTGCTCGTTAGTACGAATGTTCGAATCGGTCGGGAAACACGCGTTCGGCTTGGTTTTTTTCCGGACGAATAGTGTTAGGTGCGCTTCCGGCCGAGATTGGAATCGACCCCTAGGTGTGAAACGTCTTGCTTTACACACAATTGCAAAGTGTCCTTTTTTATTACACTTTGTACAGGTTGCTTTTAAGGCTGGACCTCCCTTATCATTGGCCAAATGACCTCTCCTGTCACACCTATAACATTTGCGCAGGGTTACTTTACTTTTCACTCCACTTTCCTCATTCTGAGCAGTAGTTTTCTTTGGTTTTTCTTTCACTACCTGTATACTCTGCTTTTTCTCCTCCTATCGTGGCAACACATTTCATAGAATGCTCCACCCTCTTAGCAACTTGCAGAACCTCATCCAAAGAGGGCTCATCTCTCATCCACAATTCTTCCCTAACCTTTTCCATGTCACACCCTAGCATGAATTGATCTCTAATTCGCTCATCAAGAAGAGCAGCAAACTTGCAGGAGGAGGCAAGTTTCCTTAATTCTGTAACATAGCATTCCAGAGATTCACCTTCTTTCTGCACCCATCTTACAAAATAATATCTCTCCAGTATCGTGCACACCTTTGGCAAAAAATGTTTATATAATTTCTTAACACAATTTCATACTCATTCAAATCCTCTGATTCTACAACAGGAAGTTCTGGCAAGTGATCAAAAATCTCCTGCCCCTCAGACCCCAAACAATGAAGCAGGAGGGATGACCTCCGCTCAGCATTCAACGAAGCACCACACACCTTTGCATATCTTTTGAAAACTTTCTTACAGTTCTGCCACCTGATGGGAGGTGCACCAGGAGCTGTAGGAAAGAAAGGTGGCGCAGTAGCATTTTGCATGGTGCCAGTAAGAACCTTGAAAATCACAGGGGTACCAAAGAGAGTTTGAATAAAAACACCTCTGTACAAAATGCAAAATTAAAACTGTGTAAAATTAAAGAAAGCTAAAGTGAAAATACCCAAAAAATAAATTTTAAATGTTAATGGAGACGTTCAAACTCATAAACAAACTCATACACAGTTGTATCGTAGCTCCCCAACTTCGCCTTGTGCACAATGATCAAAACACAGTATGTTATTGAAAGAGAATGTGCAAGTCACTCAACCACTAATGATGTCAGGATTTTCAAAGACTATCCAGAGCGAATATACAAAGATGACTTTGAGGAAAAAAGACGAGAGTGTGCTTGTCCCTGAGGAGGCAACGGAAAGAGAAACAGAGTCACAAAACGTATTGCAGTGCGTAGACTTACCAACAATGTGTGCCCATCACTGAACTGGCAAGTTCGTACTGTAATGCCTTGATTCACCAACACAGTGTGCACGTCACTGACAGGCAAGTTCCACGAAGACAAGAAACTCAATTTTTTTTTTTCGTTAGCAAACTAAGGGGGTCATTACGATGGCAGACGGATCGCCGCCGCCCGTATGGCGGTGGCGATCCGCCCGCCATTTTTGTCCACCCGCCTAACATTTCCCCCCGCCATATTACGATGGCGGTGGGGACCCAGGCGGACGGAATGACCGTCCGCCAGTATTCCGCCGGTAGGCAATCTGCCCGATTGCCTACCGGGCGGAAAAGGCCTGCAATATGGTGGAGGTGCCTTGCAGGCACCGCCATCCATATTACGATGCTGGCGGTCTCATGCCTTTCCATGGCGGAGACTCCGCCATGGAAAGGCATGCAGAGAATGCCTTTGGGGGCCCGTTGCGGGCCCCCAGGTGGTTGGGGGGGTGGGTGGCTGCACTTGGGGGGTACCCATGGTACCCCCCGACATTTGCATGCACAAGGTGGCAGGCACCGCGCGGTGCCTGTCACGTTGTGCGTGCAAATGCACAACATGCCCTTTTAACATTGTGGCGGGTGCTGAATTCAGCACCGCCCGCCACAATGTTAATCATACAGGATGCGACCGCAATGGTGGCGGTAGCATCCTAATCGGCACAGCGGGACCGCCGCACCTCTGCGGGCGGTCCCTTTTCCGTTGCGATGGCGGGCGGACTTTGTCCGCCCGTCATCGTAATGACCTCCTAAGTGTGCCTGTCACTGAACAGGCAAGGTGAACGCTCCAGGTTACCGCTATTGTTGGGATGCCCGTACATGGACTCCAGGGCTTCACGTAGATGGCAAGGTGATCGCGCCAGCCTTCCTGCTCCTGCTGCGAGTTGACATCACAGTGTGTGCGCGAACTCCAGAGGTCCGAGTGTTCCAGGAGGCAGACGGAGAAATGGAATTTACTATGGAGCCGCCACGCACCCTACTCGAGATCAAGAGCAAACGGTGGAAAGCACCCTGAGCGAGGCTGGTGAGGAGCGCGTGGGAGCACGTAAAATGGCACTCACGAGACCGCACAGCGGCTATTCCAGCCCGTAACCGCTTTTCCAGACGTATAGCAAAGTAAATATCCTGAAAATTACACCGAGGGACAAACAAGCGGCTAGGTGAAATGACCCAAGCAAAACGCTAAATATTTCCAGTGCGCACACCACTTGAAGGGTGAAGACACATAGAAATAAGACTCCTTTCTCTCTCAAGTTAACTTGTCTTTAAGTATATTCCCTTAAATTTGACTATCAAAACAATTACACGAACTCCAACGAGAAAGGATTGAAGATAGTATTCCATTGAAAGAATGTCCAGCCGGAATGGTGGTTTGTTGGGATCCTCTCCTCTCTGTCCTTAATCAGTTGAGCTGCTGACTACGCCAGTGTAAGATCCACAGCCAATGGGTCATCAATAATTACAGGAGACACGTTGTAGGCATAAGCTGGCTTTATTCCATAGGAAGAGAATTCCATCCATCTCCCAACAGCATCACTGGGCAACTGCTGATTTCCTTTGAACAACAACAGTCCATGCACTGTAATGGCATCTATGCCATTCTAGTGACTACCATTCTAATGACACTTGAGGAATTACATCACTATCCACAGCCCAGATGCCACATGTTGTTTACATGAAAATCTGTGTTTTTAGAACAATTTACAAATTATCGTACCATTTAAAACCAACGGTTTTGCAAGGGGTTAAAGAATGGCAGCATGCTCTGATTGTATTTTCAATCAAAAGCCCGAGCAATAGGCCGGGGGCAGGTTTAGTCTAGACACGGATGCTCACTTACAGCATTTACATGTTTGTTTACCTTTAAAAATGTATTCACTCTGCTGAGATGGCTACATGAAAATCTGTGATTTTAGAAGAATGTACAAACTATTCTACCCTTTAAAACCAAAGGTTTTGCAAGGGGTTAAAGGACAGCAGCATGCTTTGATTGTGTTTTCAAAAGCCTCAAGCAATAGGCCGGGGGCAGGTGTGGAAAAAGAAAACTGAATTGTTTTATGGTCTAAACATGAATAAAAGGTTTATGTAAAAGTGTACATTTTGACAAGGCAGCCCTGGAGGGCTCAAGACTCCCGGTGTGATTTGTTGTACATTAGCTTGGCGCGGGGCAAGAAGCATGTAGTTTGTTTTCATTGTGTTGCAGCTGCTTAGGAGGCTGCATGGAAATCTGCATTTTCACACAAAAATGTGGTTTAAACCAAGGGGTTTGCCAGGGGTTAAAGATTGTCAGCATGCTTTGAATGTGCTTTCAAACGCTTCTGAGCAAAAGGACTTGTGGGTTGGAGTGTGGAGGGTGGTGGGTAGAGAAAAAAGTGTATGTGATAAATCTCAAAGTTTTGATTAGGAGATATTTCTAATATGATCTGAACAATTATGTAATGTTGTCATCCTCCTTCCATCTATATTTACATTCATCCTATAATTTTCATTCATATGCCCACCTCTCCATTTCTTCGCCTTTCCAGCCATCCATTTTTCTATCCCTACATCCATTATTTTTCTGCCCATATATTCATACCTTCTTCCTTCCTCCATCCTTTCACCCATCAGTCTATTCTTCTATGCTTCCTTCTATAAACACTTTGACCTATTGATCCTTACACTCTTTGCTTCGTTCTTTCACATTTTTATCTATTCTTCATTTCATCCATTCCATCTTTACATGTACTCTTTCTTTCAACATTCCTTCCTTTAACTCTTCCATATTACTGTGCACCTGTTTTTTTCTTATTTCTTATTACCCTTCCCAACTCCTCCTGTTCTTTTCTCTTTCTACCTCTCCAGCTTTATTTCTCATGTTTTTTTCTTTCTTGCTTGTTTCTCTCTCTCATGCTCACTTTTTCTATTTGTAATCCCTTATTTTTCCCAAGTTCATCATTATTCTTTTTTCAATTTCCTAAATGAACATAGCAGTCATGGCCCACAGCCCTCAGTCAAAGTGTTATTTATGAGCATTTACTATGCTTTTCAAAGCCCCATGCCTTAATTTGCCCTTTGTGCTACAAAGTTCGATAAAAATGCCTGTTCCAGCAACTTTACAAGATTTATTATATTGTGAAGCAGGACATGTCTAGAATATTTTTTTGAATAACTCAATCAACTATGACGTGTGTTCTGTGTTAGAGTTGTTTTTAAAGTAAATCTGTCTGCTCTGCACACAAGATCTCCCAAATATTAACAAGGAACCATGAGGAAACGGTTGAATTTCACCAAGGTACAGATATTTAGATGTATGTGTTTTTACAGGTTATGAAGCTGAAGTTCAGATAGCTGTTGAAGCGTTAAAACAAATCTTAGAGTCTAAAGATGCATCAGACAGCGTACAGCATAACCCTGCTATTACAGGTGAATATAGCTTGGGCTTTTACAAATTATGTGTCATGATTACCCTGTTCCATCCAAAACCCCCAAGACTCCAGCAAGCCCTCAGAGAGTGTGCTAAATTGATGTATTATATTCACAGCTGCCCTGGAAGCTCACAATTATGCCAACCATCAGCAAAAGGTAGACCCTTCATAAAAAGTGTAAGTTGGAGCCTCAGCGACTCCTGGAAAGGGCGACATCGTTCAAAATAAGGTAGTCTTCGGGGTCTACAGACAGACCGTTTTTAGAGAAAGGGGTTCACAATGGGGCAAAGCAGGTGTGTTTTACAAAAATGTAGAGCTAAAAGAACCCTAATATTTTTTTTTTGTCTCAAGCAACATGTTCTACCAGCATCTAGTAAGGGCTATAAAAAATGTAAAGCAATAGTTAGACAGGCAGTTACAGTCATAAGGTTGTAAAGAGTCATTTAGGCTTCTGTGTTTTGAATTTTTTCTTTACTAATGTGTTTTTTTTTTGTTTTGTTTCCGCCGTAGAGCCAACACAAAAGACCAGCACCGGAGTACAATGAAAGGTTAGGCGCACGTCGACGCCTCTAAAAGACATAGCACAGATCCGCCAAAATGCCCCTACTCCAGCAACCGGTGAGAGATGCGCGGACTCTGCAAATGCAGGTCTTGGAGACACTTTTTACTCTAACCCCTACACTGCTTTATATACAAATCCTCTGCACACGTTCAAAAGTAAATACATCAAGTTACATAAAATATCACAATGATGCTTGTCTTTATATTTTCAGATGTCTTTAATTCAAGATCTTTAAGCCTTCTTAGCCAACACGTGTTTCGTCGCTGTTGCAGGGATTACCCCGCAACTTCTTCAGGGCTAAGGGAATATATAAACAGGTACTTGTTTGTGTATGCAATGGTAGTAAGAACACTTTACTTTTCAAATTATTGACAAAGTGACTTCGGTGACTTGTGTGAATTTCAAAAAAGTGAATAGAACTGTGTGGAAATCCATGTGAAACTGGTGTTGTACATGCTTCTCGTACAACTTCTTTGTGCATCCACATATCAATGGGGGAAAGAAAGAACAAGCAAAGCCCCCAATCGTTTATGTTATCGCTATAAAACATACTGGTACAGTTGGTGTTTGAGACTCCCTTAAAGGAGTAATCCTGTGGTTGGCAAGGTGCGGGCATGCAATCAACCTATTTAGTTTTATAATCTATTTTGTTATATTCGTGGTGAAGTAGTGCTCCCTCATGCTGTCACTAAATAGTAAATACATGCTGACTATATTGTGTAATCAAACATGTATAAAAGAACGTATTTTGTTATAATACGATACCTGAGGTCAGTTTCAAGTAGTCTCTAAGTAACAGAAAAGGGCACATCAGCTAAAGAGTGACAGTCAGTACATTCTAATAAGGTGTACTAGGTACCATGAAGGATCCCTCTACCTTAGTTCCAGTGATAATTCCAACCCGGAAGGGGTTCCTATAAGTTCTGCTCCTGGATCGGCCAGCCTTTGGGAGCACACTGAAATGCTTTTAGAGATGACAGAACTTATCCTGGACAACAATGTCTTCCTTTTCAAGGAAGGGTGGTAATAACAAAAACAAGGGGTGGCTATGGACTCAAAGTTTTCTCCCTCGTATGCTAATCTATTCATGGGCAGACTGGAAGAACAATGGATTTGGAGCGAATGGGGTAGTAACTGGAATGACTATATATTATTCTGGGGCAGATTCATAGACCACTGTCTTATGGCTTGGACAGGCTCCACCGAAAAACTTCTCGAATTCTTCACACACCTTAACAGCAATGACAAAAACATCAGATTTACGTTCCAGTACGGCCAGAGGAATATCACATTCTTAGATGTTGAACTCTTCATTCTAGATAATAAGATCCAAAGCAGACTATTTAGGAAACCAACAGCTTGTAATGCAACCCTTCATGCCTCAAGTGCACAACCAGGTCACCAGATTAATGCTATCCCATATGGCGAACTCACACGTGCCAGGCGCAATTGTAGTACAGAATCGGACTTTAAGAATTGTATAGAGAGCATGGCCACTAGATTCTCACGCAGAGGGTATGCTAAGAAAACTATACATAGGGCCAAAGAGAGAATCTCTAAGATCAGTCGACAAGACACCCTTAAAAACAAACCAGAAAAGAGAGAGAACAAAACAGTACGTTTAATTAGGGATTTTAACAAGCACGCAAACACACTAACATGCAGTATGCGTAGACATTGGCACTTACTCACGGCAGACAAGACACTGCAGAGATTTACAACATCAAGGCCTGAGATTGCCTTTCGCAGAAGTGTATGCCTAAGAAATATTCTCAGCCCTAGCTACCCAAAAGTGGAACAAACACCAAACTGGCTTACCCAACACACTTTGGGCTTTTTCAAATGCGGCCACTGCTCCATGTGCAGATGGGCCACTGACAGAAAGAAAGAATTTAGGGGACCTAACAATAGGGTGTACAAAATTGACAACAACATCACCTGTTACACAAAATATGTAGTGTATGCTATTGAGTGTAAGTGTGGTCTAAGATACATTGGAAGTACCATCAGGAGCCTCAAAGAGCGCATTGGGGAACACACGAGGGCTGTAAAGCAAGGGGACAGCAGATATCCAATAGCCACACACGTAGCTGAATGTAACTCTCAGAGCACACATAGAACGTTCTCCTTTTATGGTTTTGATGTCACACCCAAAGACCCAAGGGGAGGTAATAGGGAATTAACACTCAGGAGGGAAGAGGTACTATGGATTATGAGACTTAAAAGTGTCGAACAGGGCTTGAACACGGACCATGAGCTTCAATACTTCCTTGGGGATTAGCCCGTACCCACGTCCAAATGAACTGAAACACTGGCTGGCTTACGCCATGCCATCATCACAGTTTATAGAATACTCCCATTATCATCCCTACTTTTCTTGGTAGACTACGTAAAATGTAAATATGTAAATCCGTATTTGTAAAGCGCGAACTACTCACCCTTACGGGTCTCAAGGCGCTGGGGACCATCGTGGAAATTAAATGAGCTATTGCCCAGAGTGCTGAGCTGAGCTGCCGCCGGAGCCAGGGATCGAACCGTGAGCCCTGTGCTCCGAAGTTAGCTGCCCTGGCCGCTGCACCACAGCTCTCCACGTACTGTTGCAATACATGACTGTTTCTGTATTAATGAAGTGATTTACTCGCACTGGATACTTAACTTGCTATAGACTATATACTTTGAGGAAGTGAGACCTCGAGACTTAACATGTTGTAGACTATGTACACCATCACAGTTTATAGAGTACTCCCATCATCATCCCTACTTGTTTTGGTAGACTACATACTGCTGGAATATATGACTGTTTCCGTATTAATGAAGGGATTTACTCGCACTCGATACTTAACATGTTGTAGACTATGTACAGTGAGGAAGTGAGACCTCGAGACTTAATATGTTGTAGACTATGTACAATAAGGAACTGAGACTAAATGCTACTGTGCCCACCTAGCTATGTCACAGAATTCACTTTCACATTGCATTACGCTTCCTAAAATGCTTTGAATCAGATACCAGCGAGAATTGAGACCGACTACCACTGTCCGTAACAAGTCTAAGAATTTATAGTTAAATATGAGGTTCACCCAGATATGTCACGAAATTCACTATCACATTATCACACGTCACATGTCACAAAACACACTATCATGTTGATTAGTTCGGGTCAGAACGACAAAGCTCTTGGATATCAAGAGAAATTTCTCACAAGGATGTACTTATGTATAAACACTGCAGGCACGTTGCCACAAATGTCACACTTGTATGGTAGTGCACCGCAATGCTGTCATGTGCCCCTGCAGATACAGATTACTAGCAGATAGCGTTTAATCTTATGGGCTTTCCACCAGCCCGTTGCCACCGACATTCCGCTAGTTCACAATAATATTGATTCCAGTGCCCCGGGGGTCCTGATACACCACTCCAAGATGGCGCCCAAAATGGGTTCAGGGATTCCAGTGCCCCAGTGGTCCCGATACACCACTCCAAGATGGCGCCCAAAATGGGTTCAGTACGGTTTTAGTCCGCCCTCATGCTTCATTATTTAAGGCAACGACGGGGTGGCCGGCTGCAGACTGCTGATTTGCACGGCAAACACGCCACGGCCTGGAGATCCGAAGGGTTCTACCTAATACTGCCGGTAAGGAATAATAAAACTGACTTACTAGAGTCTTAATACGGGACAGAGGAGTAAGGGATAAAAATGTTAATACAATGTTAATTTTACCTTTGGTTGGGGCAGCTCTTCTAAAAGAAACTCCCTTACATTTGGAAGCATATTTAGCTTTCCGGACACAAGACTAATTAGTCTACCTCTCCAGGAGCAGAACTTATAGGAACCCCTTCCGGGTTGGAATTATCACCGGAACTAAGGTAGGGGGATCCTTCATGGTACCTAGTACACCTTATTAGAATGTACCGACTGCTACTCTTTAGCTGATGTGCCCTTTTCTGTTATTTAGAGACTACTTGAAACTGACCTCAGGTTTCGTATTATAACAAAATACTTTCTTCAAAATAGATTATAAAACTAAATAGGTTGATTGCATGCCCGCACCTTGCCAACCACAGGATTACTCCTATAAGGGAGTCTCAAACACCAACTGTACCAGTATGTTTTATAGCGATAACATAAACGATTGGGGGGTTTGCTTGTTCTTTCTTTCCCCCATTGATATATGGATGCACAAAGAAGTTGTACAAGAAGCATGTACAACACCAGTTTCACATGGATTTCCACACAGTTCTATTCACTTTTTTGAAATTCACACAAGTCACCGAAGTCACTTTGTCAATAATTTGAAAAGTAAAGTGTTCTTACTACCATTGCATACACGAACAAGTACCTGTTTATATATTCCCTTAGCCCTGAAGAAGTCGTGGGGTAATCCCCTGTAACAGCGACGAAACACGTGTTGGCTAAGAAGGCTTAAAGATCTTGAATTAAAGGCATCTGAAAATATAAAGACAAGCATCATTGTGATATTTTATGTAACTTGATGTATTTACTTTTGAACGTGGAGATCTGGTGGTTTTTCCCTACCTTATGCACCGTGCCAGATTACCTGCCATAACTGATTTGTACTTGTGATAGACCTTAGAGTGCCATTTTGCCTATTGCTGACCACCGACTGTATAACCCCTACACTGCTTTACCAACAGAACCCACAAGCAGTACGGCGAACACACGTACAGGAAGGCCATTTTTGGCTAGGGGTGTAGACTTCAAAGGGTCCACACTACCAGCCACAAACACACAATAGCCAGGGTCATGTAAAAACCAGGAAGTAGAGCGCATGCTAAACGGACCAAAATCGAGTTGCCTTTCCTTAAAGAAGAAGAAGAAATCCACAGTCCCGAACCAACAAACCGTCCCTTTAGATCTATCTTGAAAAAACACAGTTACCACACCGCTGTATCCCCATAATCTTTATGTAGGTAAATGGTCACCGTCTGAGAGGGTGAATGTCAATGTGTGCCCCAGAAGATCCCTAAAACAGACTATAAATATCTCACACAGACTTCTGGGATGAAGGGCTTTTAAATAATCATCCAGAACCTGACCCGTATTCTGAATCTATTGGGCTTCTTAGGGGACTAACCGGTGATACACAACCTCCTATAAAAATCTCACGAACCCTAGTTGATGAAGAGATTGAATACGATCATTCCCAAATGACCACATCTTATGCAGGTACAAAATTTCTCAAGCGCCTGCCAGGGGTGCCAGCGAATTCTGAAAGACCAGCCGGCGCCTCATCTGCTCACAGTGTCCTTCTAATGTAGACCCAGATCGGCAACAGCAATGTGTTCCTAGCCTAAGTGCCTCCTACACCTCTGCCACTCAGAGCTGTTATGACCAACATTTAAATTCAAAGGAAACAAAGTGAGAACAGCTCATCTACCTATTTGTAGTTTGGTTACTTCCAGTCTTTTTCCTTCTATCCCTTCTGATGTGCTTCAAGGGCTTAGAACCCACAGGGTGTTCTAAAAGAGCCCTCACTCGCCTACCTAGTAGGTGAAATGCTTCATCATTGGGTTCCCACCTTGGTTGCTGAATGCCGCCAGGGTGTGCTGCAACACCACATTATTGCAGAGCAGTTTTTTATATCCGTGGATGTGAAGTGGTGATTTTAAAATTGGCTGGGGAAGCCCTGTGATCCTTCGTATCACACTTTTATTTTGAAAGTTTTTTGAGGTTCCTGTTCAATATTAAAAATAGTGATGGATATGCCTGGGATAATTAGTTGGTCCCATATATCCTTATTATGTGGTCTACATGTTTCAGCCACTTATGGTAGCCCAGAGGGTCAATGTGGCTTTCTTCAGGACCAAGTATTTGTAGAATATGCTAGCGTACTAAAGCATGCAAAAGCGAGGATGTCTGTAGTCAATACTTACAAACTCCTCGCAATTTTCTCGGCTACAATACGTCTTATATTGTCTCCTGTGAAGATAAAAAATCAAAAAGTAAAGGAAGACAAGTAGGTACCAATAGGTATGATTATTAATTAATAATTGTGGGCTACGACGTGCCTTCCCTTAAAGCCCATTCAATAATCATTTATCCAGAAAACGCTAGAGAAACCATATAAATAGTTGTGCACAAACAAATGTTCAAAATTGTATCAAACATGCCTGTGTTACGGGCTGACAGGAGAAATTCTAAGGATACACTCATTTCCAAGGTAGATGCACACACTCTTAGAGAGATGTTTATATTTATTCGTAATCAACACACTCACCATGTTCAAATTTTAGAAGTGGCGATGTTGTTTGAAACTATTTTTTTATTCCCTTTTGCACCCATAATCATCCCAAAACCTGACACAATGAGGTATTCACACTCACTCTCTACAGTCAAAAGAGGGGTTTGTATTTTAGACTCACAATCGTCAATACTGATACATTCAGAATGCCTCATGGGGATGGATCATCCAGGCATTTAGACTCCTCAAGCCGAAATGCAAACTGCATGCAGTGTTCTCAGCCCATTACAATAGCCATGCTTTCATGAGTGCCCATGCCATCATCAGCAAATCTACACCTCGAGAAATCTGATAGGGAATGTGCCCAGAGTTGTAAAGGAGTGTGATAAGGCTAATGCGCTACCGTTATTAATCGTGTTGAAATTCTTCATGGGGTGCTGCTTCAGATGTGGGCTTCTGTAATCAGCATTCTGTAATGAGCCCAAGAAAGAGAGGTTTGTTTAAAAAAAACAATCAACAACTCGCAGGTAACTGATCTCTGGATCCCCACAACGCGGAACTTCCTGGATCTTCCTGGATCAGGGTCCCCCCATGTCACTTACTTTAATATTTAGCCTCACCGTCCATGGTACCGACATCGGTCCTCGCATCCCCGTGTCCATGGCAGTGTGTGTTCAGTTGTTGTTAAATAGGGCAAGACGCTTCCTGCCTTCAACATTAGTCCCTGCTTGGGACCGATCTGACTTCCTGGTAGGGCGAGGCCTCCTTGCACATGACCACTCCCCACAGGGGCGGGCCCAAGGCTCCCATTTGCGGGCGTGGCCCCGTGATGGAATAGGACCAGTCCAACAAAGGGTGCAGCCAACCCCCCGCACGTAGGCGCAGTCCCGCTGTCAACGGGGCCCCACCTCAGCCAGTTGAATCCCTCAGGCACAAAGATGTTTTTGGCAGAAGGGGAAGCGTCTCCTGAAGAAAGCCACATTGACCCTCTAGGCTACCATAAGTGGCTGAAACATGTAGACCACATAATAGGACCACATAATAAGGATATATGGGACCAACTATTTATCCCAGGCATATCCATCACTATTTTTAATATTGACCAGGAACCCCAAAATACTTTCAAAATAAAATTGCGGTACGAAGGATCACAGGGATTCCCGAGGCAATTTTAAAATCACCACTTCACATCCACGGGGAAAAAAAACAGCTCTGCAGTAATCTGGCGTTGCAGCACACCCTGGCGGCATTCGGCAACCAGGGTGGGAACCCAATGATGAAGCATGTCACCTATTAGGTAGGCGAGTGAAGGTTCTTTTAGAACACCCTGTGGGTTCCAAGCCCTTGAAGCACATCAGAAGGGATAGAAGGAAGAAGACTGGAAGTAACCGAACTACAAATAGGTAGATGACCAGTTCTCACTTTGTTTCTTTTAGATTTTGGCCGGGAAGACAAACGGGCCACGACTTCTTGCTCTCTTGTTGTTTATGGTCAACATTTAAATTCCCCACATCCTATGTCACCGTTTGCAACTCAAGGTGCGTACAATCCCACCAGCCCTGTGTCAAGATTAAAGCCATTGTCAACATATTCCACCAGCAGTACAGGATGGAGCGAAGGTCATAATCAGAACCTGGAAACAGAGTATAGTGGTGAGGCATACTCAGGAGCAGCCGGCGTATGCTCCGCAGGGTGTTGAGAATCCCACTCGCTATTTTTGACCCTCCCCCAATTCTATACCTTCAGAATGATATTAGTGGGGGTGTCCGGAGAGCGGCACACAGGGAGATTCAGGATAATATACGGCCCACCTCTACTGTCACAGATAATGCCCTGGACTATGGGTTTTTAGCCCAAAAAGCTGTACTGGGGTCATATATGAAAGACATGCACCTGGTTGTCAGAGATCTAAAATCCAAGGTGAACTCTAAGGCCATAAAATTGTGGAAGACAGAAACCGAGAACCGATCCTTAGGGGCTATACAGTGGAGGATAATCCAGAGGGTACAAAGGTGTAGAAGAGAGGTGTTACAATATTGCAAATCAGCCGCTGCAGACATAGAAGTTATTTCATCCTGACGAGGTCTGTGGCGCCCTCTAGAGAGCTGGGGTTGAAGCTTTATTAATAACTCAGTACAAAGTTCCAAATATAAAAATAAGGTGCAAGACATCCTTACTAAAGCTTGACGATTCTCACAAGTCTGCATGGCCAAAAAGAAGTTAGAACCCTGCAGACAGGGCCTAAAAGTTCCAAATACCATGACATTGTAACCTAAAATGACACGGATTGGACCCCAAATGCAAATTTAGGAGAGCGCTCAAGCAGTTTCAAGCGTTCATGGGTCAAAGCTGAGAGGCCCCTGTACACCGAACACAAAGACGGTCTTGAGGTAAAGCGTGTCATGTAGCCGAGGGGTAGAGGAGGGAATCTTCAGCAAATACTCCCGAGACCATTTAAACTGGCTCCAGTGTGCTGGCTAAAAATGGGTTGGCCACAAAAGTGGGCTAGTATCGCCAAGCAGCATAGGCTTTTAATCAGTAAATTAAAGAAAGCCAGAATTTGTGCTACAAGGAGGCTTAAAATTCACTGCCTCAGAAGCAGAGTCAAGCCCCCCAAAATGATTCACCTGAGAGTTCAACATTCAATGCAAACCCACAAGCTGAGGATTCAGAGATGGTATTTTTAGAGAGCGTCAGAAGGTACTTGAGAAATGTAGAGAGATTTAACGCTGCAGAGTATTATGAAGAATTCTGGTTTGTTAACTTAGAATGCATTAACTCATCTGATCAGGATTTTTTAGCTATTCACCAGGCCGTACAAACATTTGTAGAGCAGTTGTTACACGATGTGGGGCTGAATGATTTCTTTCAGCGCAGCCTCCACGGGCAGGGCATTGACAGGCCCTTGTTCACCAAGCGAATGCCCCGTGATGTGTTTGACACTGTGGAATTTGTAGAAAACCTCTCTAAACTTTTACAGAGTAAAGCAGAAATAACAGTATTTGGGGCCTTCAGAATAGTGGCCCTCATTATTCAGGGTCACAAGGGGGTCGTTGCCAGACCTTTAAAGAGTATCTTCTACCGTAAAGTCATTGAAAAGAAAACAGTGGTGGTTGCTCAACTTTACCACCGGCGTGACCAACAGGTGTGTGGCTGCTAGCACAGCTGGGTTACTAATGAATCACAGCACTACCGATGCAGTCGTCCTGTCTAAAGCGGTTGAAGCCCTGGTAGGCTTTGGAGAACTGGTATTTTTTAGAACTATTTTGCTGGCACTGTAAAGGTTCTTTACTACATTGGATCATGGAAGTACTTCACTTTCGGAGAGCTGTGAAAAGCAAGACGGTTTACATTCTCCATCATGAAAATCACTTTGAAGGTATCTTGAACCTGAAGGGTTTTCTAAGAGCCAAGAACGTGTTCACCCATTGTGACCACAAATACAACACTCAGACAGCTCATCATGTGAAATGCTTTGTAAAATGTGTCAAAGGGACGGCTGTATCGTCGTCGCTGATCAGAAGGTGAGATGTCCTAGATGTAATCTAATCTGTTGCTGGCCAAACTGCTTGAGCATACACAGTGGGGTTTTTCATTGCATCCCTAAAACAGACTGTGCGGGGTGTGGGCACTACACAGCAGCTGATCACGAATGCAAAGCTATGAAATGCCCCAGTATAAGGCGTCTTTTCCACTGGTAACAGAACACATGTATTACATGACTAAAAGGCGGGCCCAGACCAAAACAGAAGACTACATAGTTCGATAGAGAGTGTACCCAAGAGACTGGAGTGCACCAGCCTAACTATATTTTCATGCACCATCTAACTTCTGATGAAAACTGGGAGTTTGAATGCCCTTCTTGTGTGAACGAATTCCTTATCATATTCATTCAGAAAAAATTCAAAGGGTATACCCAGATGGCCCACAACTCAAAAGCACATGACTCATTCTTTATTTTGCAAAATATGATTCATGAAAAGATGCCTATAAAACTCATCCCCCAGGGCTCCAAACTGATGCTGCTAATGACTGCACCTTTACATATAAGGTTCATAGATACTGAGAATTTTCTGCCTATGAAATTGTGCAAGTTGCAAAAAGCCTTTGGTTTTCCAGGTTATAAAGGTTATTTCCCCCACTTTTTTAACACTTGGGCGAATCAGAATTATGAGGGTACCATGCCTTCAACCAACAGCTACGGTGTTGAGTATATGATCCCTGAGGAGAAAGAGTTTTCTACAGTGGTATGGTGAAAACTGCGAAAAGAAGTTTCATTTTCAAACCGAGTTGAAAGCTTACTGTTAAGCCAATGTAATGATCTTTAGGAAAGCTTGCAATCTCTTCAGAG
This sequence comes from Calotriton arnoldi, assembly GCA_963921515.1. Classification (NCBI taxonomy): domain Eukaryota; kingdom Metazoa; phylum Chordata; class Amphibia; order Caudata; family Salamandridae; genus Calotriton; species Calotriton arnoldi. The sequence continues at coordinate 17,684 of CAWUFW010026835.1, forward strand.
ATGTTGTTGTAGAGATGACAAAACAAGAAAAGGTACTGAAACCCAATACCGCCATGATAACAAAATCCATAGAGTACATTGACCCTTTTACACACGTCACACTGGCTTCCATGTGTATGTCGATCTACAAACACATGTTTTTACAACTTGAAAGCATAGCTTTAGTGCCGCCTGACCTCTATAGCTGTAAACAGAAGTGTTATTCTACCCCCTCTATTCAGTGGCTCATCTATGTCTCTGGCAAGGAAACCTCTTCATCCAATATGCCTTACAGGGTGGTGAATATCGTTTGGCCCCTATTTCCTAGTTGGGTATAATTTAATTAACAGCGTGCTAACGGCCATTGAATACAACGGATGCTTTTACCATGGATGCCCCCAATGTTACAAATCTCACAAGTATAATAAGCTGTTGGGTACTACATTTGAACACTTGCACAGGCATACTCTGTTAAAGGCACAATATGTTGAAAACTGTGGTTTTGTTCTGAGATCCCTCTGGAAGCATGAGTGGCTACATATGTTAACTTCAGATGCGGAACTCTTCTCCTTCATTAAGAGCGATGAGTTACCCGAACCGTTGGATCCCCGCGATACCTTATTTGTGGGTCACACAAACTCTATATAATTGTACAGAGCTGTGGGCGAAGGTGAGAAAATACATTACTATGAGTTTATGAGTCTGTATCCATTTGTGAACAAGATGAAGTTATACCCCTTTGGCCATCCCACCATCATATATAGGGACTTAAAAGCCATCGATAAATACTTTGGGTTAGTTAAATGTCAAATGTACCCACCCCAGAGGCTTTACTTACCCAAACTACCGTACAGAGTCGATGGTTACCTACTGTTCCCCCTGTGTCAAACATGTGCTGAAAGTAAAGAGACTAACGAGTGAAGACACACTGATGAGCAAAGGGTGCTCACTGGGACCTGGTGTATCATTGAGGTACAGGTGGCCCTAGAGGAAGGATACCGACTTGGAAAAATACACGAAATATGGCACTTTGAGAGGACTGCAACCCACCTTTTTTCTGAGTATATCAACTTATTTCTCAGAGACAAGCAGGAGGCATAGGGGTTTCCAGAATGGTGCATTAATGAGCTATCAAAGCAAAAATAAATCTATGATTACTACGCTCACAAGGTTATATGCGTGAGACCCGAGTTCATCGAAGTCAACCCCACCAGATGGCAGTTAGCCAAGCTGTGCCTCAATTCCTTATGGGGAAAATTTGAACAGCGTACAAATTTGTCGAACACGACCATCATCTCAGATCCTGATGAACTGTTTAAATATTTTTTTGCGCCGTGTTATAAGGTTTCCAGCTTCGAGTTTATCGATGATGAAACCACAGCGGTGTGTTGGAAATACACAAAAGAGTATCCCACAAGTTGTAACAATATAAACATTTTTTGAGCCTGTTTCACAACCGCTCACACTTGTTTAGAGCTTCACAATGTGATGGATAAACTTCAGGAATGGTGTCTGTATCACGATACCGACTCTGTTATTTTTGTTAGCAAATTAGGTGATGAAGATCCCCAACTCGCCTATTATCTAGGCGATTTGACCAGGGAGCTAGAAAATGATGAGTACATAGTCCAGTCATGACATCAGGGCCCAAAACATATTCTTACAGAACTTCTAACAATGCAGTATGTATGAAAGTCAAAGGCATCACCTTAAATGTAAACAACCGCATCAAAATCAATTTTGACAGTCGAAAAGATCTCCAAATTTCGGGCTTCTAGGTTCAACAGTTTCTTTAAAGTGCTTTTTAGGGTGGCGTTGTAGCGCTCTACCAGCCCGTCTGTCTGGGGGTGGTAGGCTGCGGTGCGGATCTGCTTAATACTCAACTACTGGCACACTTGTCTCATGAGTCTTGAGGTAAAAGGCGCACCCTGATCCGTAAGGATCTCTTTTGGGAATCCCACCCGGGAAAAGATATTGATCATAGCCTTGGCCACTTGAGTAGTATTGGGCTGTCTAAGGGCTACAGCTTTGGGAAACCGTGTGGCGTAGTCGACCAAGACTAAGATGTAGCGGCAACCTCTACGTGAGGGTAAGAGAGGGCCGAGGATGTCCATCCCAACCCTAGAGAAGGGTTCGTCAATCACAGGTAGGGGCTTTAGGGGTACCTGGGGCGGAGTGTAGCGACTGTTTTTTTGGCAGACCGAACACATTCTGCAATACTTCCGGACTTGCTGATAAATACCTGCCCAATAGAATCTTTCCAATATGGCCTTCTCGGTCTTTTCTCCCCCGAAATGCCCCCCCCCAACAGGTGACTATGGGCCAGATACAGAACTTTATCCATAAACGGAAGTGGTACCAGTAACTGCACGGGCATATTTTTCCCACCTTTCCTATATAACAGCCCCTTTTGGGTGAAGAATTGGGGACCTACTTGTAAAGGGTCCTCTTGCTCTGCTGCTTGTTTCCAAGCTTCTTGTAGGGTGTTATCCTCACGCTGTGTCGAGTGGAAATTCCTGTCATGATCCCAAAGACTGGTGCTGGTGTGAGTTAGGAGGACTGGATTCCAGCTTTTCTTTTCCTTTCTCCTTTGTTGTCGGCTTTTCCTGTCTTTACCCCTGCTCCAACCAGGATCCGAGACTTGGGAGAAGGGGGCCTCTTTTCTCCACTCTGCCCCTTCCTTCCAGGAGTCATGGAGTAAGTCCTGTATAATGGGATAGTCCGTACTTAATACCACAGGTTCAGGTAGGTGAGGAATGAGGCCTACTTTCATGTTCACGGGGTTTTGGGTGGGCTGGTGTTGTATTGCAACGTTGGTCAGGGGATATGTTTGCTGTCTCCATGTATACATTGTATGGTGACTACCCCTGTGGTGGGTGGTGCTCCCCCCGGTACAACATGGGGTCTCATAACGCTTTGGCGACATCCTGTGTCAAGCGATACCAAGGGCATGATGGACTGGAGCGCTCCGAGCTAATCGAGCTACTCACCCCAGTGCAACTGATCTGGGTTTAATCCATCATCATTCTTGAGCTCACTCCACCACCCCAGTTCAGACATGGCCATATGCAAATCCAGTCTGACCCTGTGCTTCATGGGGACAGTACTAGCCCGAACTGCCCAAGCCATGTCTTCCTGGACCGTGAAACAAGCATCCTGGGACCGGTTTCTGGCTATTCAGCCGTCATCAGCCGAGGCTAGCTTGAATCCAGTGGCAAAGTGAGCAAGGGACCCACGTCTGGGCATACCCTGCCAACTTAGGGCGAACAAAGCGATACCAAGGGGATGATGGACGGAGCGCTTGAGCTAATCAAACACTCACCTCCAGTCAACTGATCTGGGTTTAATCCATCATCATTCTTTAGCTCACTCCACCACCTCAGTTCAGACATGGCCATATGCAAATCAGTCTGACTCTGTGCCTCTTGGGAACAGTCCAGCCCGAACTGCCAAGCCATGTCTTCCCTGGACCGGAAACAAGCACCCACCTTGTATCGAACCCACCTTTGGGGAGGTCAGGGGTTTTAGCCATCTGTCGGCTACATCCTTTATCCGATAGCACAGGGCGCTAGGGTTCTCTTGTGGTCTCTCCCGGATGTGCCATAACCTAATTCGGTAGGTCTCGTCATCTATGCCCATGCGTTCGAGAATGCATCTTTTAATGTCCAGATATGGGGTATTTCCAAGGGGATTAGCGGCCTGATAGGCTGACTGGAGACCCCCTGTCAACAGGGGACCTAAATATTGCCCCCACCTGTCTTCTGGCCATAGGGCGGCTCTGGCCATTCTCTCGAAGTTAGAGAGGAAGAAGTCTGGGTCTTTTCCTTGAACATACTTCTGGACCACCACAGAAGGAGGGGCTGTTAACCCTCTGGGTTGTCCAAGCACCTCAGCCAATTTCCCCATGGTTGTCTCCTGTGTTTGTCCTTGTCCTGTAAGGGTCTTGTGCAGAGCCTCCCTCTCTGCCTCTGCCGTCTCTAGAAACCTGGCCATGATCTTCGAGTCTCTCTTGGCCTTCTGCCATCTTACTAACGACAGCCTCCATTTCCCCCGATCCCTCTTCTGACACCACCTGTCGGAGGGATGGGCGGAAACAGAAGCGAGGAGGACGTATGGAGGAAATATTGAGACTTTATTACAGGAATGTATAAATTCCAAGGCAACAAATAAGTGGTGTTCTTCCGTTACACCAGCACAATAATCCCAACACAGTCTTGACCGGTTCCAAAGAGGGCCAAGTAAGTCTGTTAGTCACAGGGGTTCTCGTCACTTCGGCGTTTCTCTGGTCAGGTCCCGAAGTTTAACTCCAGAAAGAAAAACAAGAAAGCGAAAAGTAGCGGTTAGTGTTCAGGCTCTACTTGGTATACAGAGCTTCCACCACACCTCGTGAGGGACTGGCCAATGGGTTGAGTGCAAAGAAAGAGTTAAGAAAAAGAGATTAGAAAAAGAGAGGGGGAAAAAAAAATACAATGGAAGGAAGGCCACCCGGCCGATATTCCCAACAATTTTACAGGGACGTCCCCCACTTTATACTGCATCAGCCCGGTGTGCACAGGACTGGTTTTGGCCACGCAATTGGGACATCAGGGCTCTGGGAAGTTATCAGACAAAAGATCCCCGTTTTCTAGCCCCTCTCCCTCCTGTGTTCCCTCTGCCCAGGTTACGTACCGCCTACTGCCGCAACTCTCCGGAGTTGCGGCGGCTCATGCGTGTCCTCCGGGATCCACTAGTCTTCGGTCCACTCCTAGGGATTCTCCGGGTCTCCTTCAGCGTCTTCTCCTGTCTTTGTGTCCCCAAGGTCTTCCGGTCCGCTGGCGCTGACTCTTCTCTCTCTCCGTCTTCCCGGGACAGACGATCTTGACATGGCTTCCTCCACTTTTATCGCCCAATCCCCAGTGTCCTCTCGTGCTCCTGATTGTTCGTCCTGGATTTCCGTTCTGCCCCTCCACGTAGGGTGTGCTTCCGGGTCGATTTCACCGGGCTGCGTAGGGAAGGGAAAGTCCTTCGTTACTGTTGGTGACTCCTCCCTAGGTTCACTGTCTTCGTCCTGGCTATGACGGTAAGGGACCCATAAGGTGGGGGCAGAGGTGATAGCGGGAGTGGCGCTGGCTTCCAGGGTAAACTCCTCACATCCCTTTCAAATAATAACATCAAATATACTCTCCTCTTCTTTCACTATCTTCTACATACACAACTACAGCCTCTTTATACATCTATAACATGCTCTCCCCTTCTATCTCTCTTTCTCACACACTATGTATACTATGTTGTCTTCAGTTCATTCACCACGTCATACACAAACTACCTGTCCCTCTCATTCTTACTTTCTATCTAATTTATACACCTCTCACCCCTATCTATTCACCATACCGCATATTTACAATACACAAATACACTACACACCACACAATTCCAAAACTAACAATTCCAATTCAAAGCACATAATTCCACTACAAACATACATCCACTCCAGTTCAAAAAACGAAACATAAATAAAAAACTAAATATTTTACAATGCCAAAAACTCAAACTTTCACAAATGTGAGACCGACTGTAGTGCAAATGAGGGTCTCTTTTTCCCTCCTTCCCAGGTGCCTTGGATTCCCTTCAGGTACCTTAAAACACGTACCCCATATTTATCTGCATTGATCTACGTTTGTTCTTTGTTAGGAGTAACTCTCATCTTGTTCCCCGTTAGGCAGCAATTACCTTCCTTGTGTTTCCTTGTCCTGATGATGACCTCAAGTCATGAATGTCGAAATGCCATCGACCTGTATCAGCCTAATTGGGATTGCTAATTATGCCATGATTTTCCACTGCTTGTATTATAAAATAAATGTTTCTGCATAATAATATTTTCAAATATTCCCAAAAAACGCTGGTTTACATTTTTCACGTGTTTCACTTGCGCCTTTCAAACACTTTTTCCCGAGCACAACATGCTCACCTTGCACCTAGTACACGACTATATAAGGATGGTTGATGCTGCTTCATAACCCACGTAAAGTATAAATCTATGCTTCTTTCTTTGTTAATATAATTATGTTGAAACAAAAAATTGGGACTACGTGTTTTGTATAATTAATTTACTTTCCAAATTGTATTCCCTCATAGACTCCCATTGAGACGTTGTATGATACTGTACCCCTCTAGGTCTCAACTGGGGTTACGGGTTTCTCCTGTGACTTTTAATACCGTGGGGAATACATGACATGAAAGATGTAATGCTGCGGAGTGTGTGCGCTATGAAAGCTTGCCCTGGTTGCATGTGTGCTTGCGTGAAGCACAATACATGAAGTGCTGTGCAGCATGCAGGTGGTGAGTGGGTGTGCTGTCAGTGTGTGTGTGTGTGTTTGTAAACAGTACACCCTCGTTAAATACAGAACAGCTTCAGTGCTAAACAGGTGCTCGCAGACGGAGTGTGTGTACTGAATGCATGTGTAAATGTAATGGTACAATGCATGGAGGTGCTAATGCTGGGCAGTAGGTGTGCTGTGAATGTACACTAGGTAAGTGTGCCTGAAGTGGTACATTACATGGAGGGCCCTGGGTTCCATTTTGGGAAGCCCAGGCCTGTCTGGAGAAGACATGAGGAGAGTAACCCCCTCAGACAGATTTGTGTATTGCTGCATTCCTGTGAGTTGGGTGGGACACACACTGGAAGGAAAAGGAAGCGACTCCCTTTACACTTCAAAAGATGCTTTTTGATTGGGTGAGAGATGAGACGGAAGGGACCTGGACATTTCTCAGGAAGAGAGTTAGGGCTGAAAAGGGAATCATAAAGAGGAGGGCTGGGGGTCTGGCGTTAACCTTTCGATGCACATATCACTGTGGCTGACATCCAGGTGTGAACTCTGGTCACTCTAATGAGTAGTGTTGTGGGACAATCAACTTTAAAGTCTTGCCTGCTGTGACAGACATGCGTCATGAGGAAAGAAAAAAAAAGAGAAGTGTCCACTTTAAAAGAGGCAAAACCCCAACATAAAACTTCAAAGACTCTGACTCTAAATCACATTTGGTGTCTGGAAAAGAACTATAAGAAGGGGAGGTTTGAGTCCTCAAATATTGGTCATCTGCCAAGCAGCCAGACGGGCTGTGTGAGAAGGGGAAGTTCTACAATACTTCTGCCCAGGTGCAAAGGCCTGCTGGTCTCCATGCTAGGTGAGGGTACATCACCCAGGACACCAAGATCACTGCCCCTGGAGCACAATCGTCTGCCTGCTTGCCAAGACCAGTGTGCTGTGTGAGGGTGAGGAGAGCGTTAGAAGGAGCAAGGTCCAGTGGGGAGCCTTGCACGTGCATTCCCTGCGTGAGGTGTGAGGCTGTGCACCAATCGGGCAGTGCCCTGTGTGCAATATCTCCTCTGCAATGCCAGAATGCCAAGCGAGGGGTGCCTTTTTCTGAGCCGTATCGGAAGCACTGTGCACCAGGTCACTCCGCTGTGGAGACATCGTATTCCAGTAGTTGTCAAAAGTGAACTGATTTTGGGCCAGGAGTGCCGGAATTGTGACTGCCGAAATCAGTGACTCCTTATGCCAGGAGGGGCTGACGTAGTGAGGGCGATCGCATAAGGAGAGTCTGTGCCTGGATCATGAGTAACGTGGGGCTGCCGGTATCACTTTGGCCAAGGGTTCAGGCGTAAGCAATACTGCTGTGATCAGTGGGTCTAGCCCACATGCTTAGATCTAACCTGACGGATTCCCCGAGGATCATCAAGACACCACCGAGGACATTATACCCTCATTGGAGCTACGGTTGGGAGCCAGAGGACCACAACAGCTCCCCCCCCTCCGCTAGGGGGAAGAGCAGCTTAGCTTTGTGTCTGCAGAGCAGGAGCAGCTCCGATCACTGGAAAGAACTGGCAGCGCTGCTTGACAGTAGAGACTGGGCCGCTGCTGCATACACCACGAGCAGCACGTTTTCACCCTACACGATCCAGACTCATGAGAGCCAGAGGAGAGGGCACTCGCTGCACCATTGAACATTGCCATACCGCCAGAGCGGGTAAGACTGGAACTGGGCCTTTGTGGCCCCGGAGGACTTGCTGCTAACGGTGCTGCGACACCATAGACGCTTTTGAATAATTCCTCAAGAGTCAAAGGGAAAACTGTTGAGTGCGGCCTAAAAGTTTGCATTACGTGGCTGCAGCCACAAGTAAATGGGGAATAACCCCAAACGCATTACAAGAAGGCGGGTGGAATAGGGATCTGCCTGACAACTACTAAGCCCCGACCTGAGGGGAGATTGCGTTATTGATTCTGAATGTCATATACCTTTGTATTTGTAGTGTTAGAAATAAAATGCTTCTTTTTTCTATAAAAGTGAGTATTGGACTGGAGATTGATTTATTGCTCGCACTGTTTGCACTTTGAGTTATGAGTCGTGTTTACTGACCTGTTTGAACATCTCCATCAAGGGAGCCTTGACTGCTCTAGCACAGCAACCACTGGGAGTCAAGTGCAGAAGGGGTACTTGGCCCAGTTGCTCAGGATCCATAGTAGGTAGAGCCCCGGTACATCAAAAGTAGAAGGCCTCAACTACCACGGTTGAGCCCAGTGGCCCCTAAATGCCCTGTGGCCCTCTGGAAGGGTTCTGACAAAAGGCAAGAAAAAAGGAAAGACAGAATGAGAGAAGGAAAGAAGAAAAGAAACAGAGAAGGAAAGAAAGAAAAAAGAAAGGAAGGAAGAAAAAAGAAAGGAAGGTAGAGAAGGAAGAAAGAAGGACATAAAGATGGAAAGAAAGAGAATGAAAGAAAGATAGAGAGAATGAAAAGAGAATAGGAAAGAGAAGGAAAGAAAGAAGGAAAGATAAAGAAAGACAGAAGGAAGCATTGAAAGAAGAGATGAAAGAAAGCAAGGGTGAAAAGGCAAGAGAAAGAGAGAAACATGGAAAGTGAAGAAAGAAGGAAAGATAAAGAAAGAAAGAGAAAAATAAAGAAAGAACGAGAGAAAAATGAAGGAAGGACAGAAAAAAGGAAAGAAAAAGGTGAAAGAAAGGAAAAAGTAAAAGAAAGAGAAAGAAAGAAACAGGGAGAAGGAAAGAGAGAAAAATAGAAGGAAAGAAGATGAAAGAAAGGAGAAAGAAAGTAAGAAAGAAAAAAAGAAAGAAAGAAAAAAGAGAAAAATAAATAAAGTAAAAAGAGAATAAATTAATACAGAACTGTTTCAAACTGACACAATCTTGAGAAATAGCAGCCGCCAGAAAAGCAAAACATTCCAAAAGAAATTTACAACAACATTGGCAAGAGATGGGATCTGATAAAGATGGAATGTGCCCTGTGTTCACAGCAGAACCTTCGAAACACAAAGGTAAGACTAAAGTAATTATAAAGTAAAAACAAACACACTGGCACTGACGGAAACTAGCTTATGTGTGGATGTGCTCCTTGTGAGTGAGCGAAATGTAGTCACTCAAAGTGACATTAACCAGTGTCTTTAGTAGGCTGACCCTCTGCCCCATGCTCCATGCTGTAGTGGGTGGAGGCAAAATGTAAATGACACAACACCAAACCAATGGATGAAAAGGGGTGGCTGAAAGCCCCTATATGTAAGTATATATTATACATATTTTAGTAAAATCAAAAGGTCTTGGCTAACGCCAGGCCTAAAAATAGAATACATACAAACCTCACATCATGATATTTTTAATGAATGACTGACATGTATGGTTAAAAACCTGCATGCATGTTTTTACTCATTCATATACGTCAATATAAACACAATCCTCAGCACACGTCTTAAGTAATATGCAATTATCCAATTTGTTTTAGTCAAGCATAAATGATACAGAGAAATTTTCGTGCTTGGTTTCTTTTCTTTATTCTCTTTGTTCTTGCATCAGCCAACACGTGTTTCGTCGCACAAAGGAATTTTGTCCCACGACTTTCTCAAGGCTTACAAGAGTCCAAAAAGTTCCTTTATCAGTGGTGATAATTCCATCCCACTGGAAAATTAAAATCTATGTTCCGATGTCCACGTCGCATTTAACCGTGGATCTTCGTCATGAGCCAAACCTTAAGAAGGACGTGTAGGTCCCCACATCAGTGCCGTGTTCTCGAGTGCGAGAACACGGCGCTGATGTGGGGACCTACACGCCTTGAGAAAGTCGCGGGACAAAATTCCTTTGTGCGACGAAACACGTGTTGGCTGATGCAAGAACAAAGAGAATAAAGAAAAGAAACCAAGCACGAAAATTTCTCTGTATCATTTATGCTTGACTAAAACAAATTGGATAATTGCATATTACTTAAGACGTGTGCTGAGGATTGTGTTTATGTTGGTTTCGACCACGTGTTTGGGGAGACTGGTGGTTCTTCTCACCTTTTCAGCACCGTCCATATAAATTTCTCAGAAATCTAAATAGAGTGTAAGTGCTACTCATTCTTGGAGCGCCATTTTACCTATAACCATACCACTGCACCGTCGTGAATTACATATACGTCAGTAAATGTACACACGGGGATTGGCCCATCTTGGTGCAGCCTGTTTGGACAAAGTTTAGAAGGGCATAAGAACAGCGGGATATGTATGTACTCTCTGGGATATCGCACACACATCTGTGGTTACTGCACAGTATAGTAAATAATGACAGATTCTCAGGGGAGTCCTGTTACATGGTAGACAGTGAATTGTTCTAATCACACACAGGAGTGGTGCAAGCTACAGACATGTTGTGGAGATATTTCATTCTCATGCCTTACACTGACCCTGAAGGACTTTCCATCCTTACACTATTCACAGAATCCAGGTGAAGCCCCTCTCTCTTCTTTCAGCATCAGCCTGAAACGTCATAAGCGGTAATAAACCACAAACACAGGAGAGACCAGGAAGAAAGAAATGAGTAAACAATACACTTACAGCACAAGGACGTCTTCTAAATAAACACATACAAACAATTAAAGGTGCACGCCTAATACTGGCAGAAGTGTATATATTTCATATGTTTACATTGGATTTGGAAATAGTTAATAGTCACCACTAACTATGCAAGACGAGGAGAGTAAAAGGGTCTTTTATGTTTTATTCACTTTTTCAGTAGGTGTACCGCGTGAAAGCAAATTCAGCTTTTTATTGTAATCACTGGTAGGTTCTGACCTCTGACCTTCAATGAACAGCTCCTGTTTGAGCACAAAAGTAACTAATATGAGCAGTGTAAATACTGAAACACGTGAAATTCTATGGTGTTAAAGTAAAAGAATGTGTAGTTATAACCAGTAAAATATTTACACAAATAATTTTCCGAACGAAATATAGAAAGCTTGTTTTTGCACAAATGTTTTGTGATCAGAGTCAATGGAAATATTGGATTTTGCACAAGTTGAATTGTGCATGTAATTATGGCTATGCCACATGTACCACATAGAACTGTCTACCTCAAACAGATGAAAAATGACTAAAAAGCCCCACATGTGCCACACAGGGGCAGCCCCTTTCCAAGGCTTCACTGGTCACCATTTATCTGATGAATGTTGTAGTGAGGAGTTTAACTGCACTAGTGAGATGAAACCTCTGCTCAGACAATGATTGTGTGAGATAAAATTGTACGATATTGAAATAATGCGGTCACAGATTGTTGTTACGCTGTATAATTTGCCTTATCTCGCTGTATAATTAATTCAACCCTGCGGTATAAATTGCTCCTCCAATTGCGGGTAATGCCAGTGACCCCGATTATGAATTATTACGTGTGAAGAATTGAGAAAAGCAGTTATTTTTCAGCCTTTCAAACATTAAGTAAAACAGCAAATGCATAAGGAAATTGTTTCATAATTTTTTTCGAGCTGTCATTACAGTTCTAAAACAAATATTATAACAAACAGACGCAGAATTGCCAGGTTAAAAATAACTCGGAGGATTTTATAGAAATCCATATTTAGGTGACCGCTCCTGGCACTTACAGAATCTGAGAACAAAACCTAATTGTTGGGATTTTAGCTGAGAAAGGAGGGAAACCTCGAGTCAGAGCACAGGCAACAGAGGAGTCAGTTCTCTGCTCTGAGACTGTACCATGAACCCGGAAGTCCCAGCGCACACAGAGAGGGGCAGACGCACAGACCACCCACTTCACAAAGAGACAGAAATGAAACTTACCTTTACTTCCTGCATTTCTGAATCATGGCGGCAGCAGCTCAGCTCAGGGACCTCCAGGAAGAGGCCATTTGTTCCATCTGTTTGGAATATTTTACTGATCCAGTGACTATTGATTGTGGACACAACTTCTGCCGCTCCTGCATCACTCAGACCTGGGAGGGAAGAGATGGAAACTTCCCCTGTCCACAGTGCAGGGAAATATCTTCTGGGGAAAACCTCCGACCCAACAGGCAACTGGGGAACATGGTGGAAATTGCTAAACAGCTTCATCTGCCCCCCGTGAAGCCCCCGGAGGATAATCTGTGTGAGAAACATAACCAGGCACAGCTGCTGTTCTGTGCAGAGGATCAGACCATGATGTGCTGGGTCTGCCGGGAGTCTAAGGAGCATAAAACTCACTCAGCAAGTCCTGTAGAGGAGGCTGCAGAGGAGTACAAGGTACGTCCGTGGGCCTTAAGGGATCTCAAAGTCACTCTTTGAGCCCCATTGAAGACCCTGCAGAGTTGCACACGGTGTGTGTGGGTGTTCTGGAACGACAAGTAAAGATTACAGGGTACGTCTGTGCTCTGTGGGCGTTCGGGGATCACTGAGTCGCTTGGTGAGCCACACCAAGGGGCAGTCGAAGAGCACAAGCTATGTGTGTGGGTGTTCAGAGATCACAAGTCACCCTTTTTATAGGGTGGCCAGAAGGCGGCATGTCACTGGGACACCACTTTTCCATTCCTGGATTTAGCTTTTACATATCATTTTTATCTGGTGTGTTGAAGCAATAGG
>CAWUFW010026836.1:0-30518 GCA_963921515.1 Calotriton arnoldi
GATTGTGGATGGGGCAGAGGTAGGAGGGGTGAGGGACTGTTGCAGGAGGGACACTGCTGCCGTCAGTGAGGAGGCCATGGACTGATTGGTCCGATGTAGGGCAGACATGCCAGATGACATGCCCTCCATGAATGACACCAGTTGTGTCAACAGACCTGTGTGTGCATGGAGGACACTCAGCACTGATGTCTGCCCTACATGGATCTGTTTAAGCAAGTCCACAGACTCCACACTCAGGGCAGCAGGGGAGACAGAGGCAGGGGGTGCGGTGCCTGGCATGAAGGAGACACGCTCCCCTACACAGGAGCCTCCACGGACATGTGGGATGGGAGCAGATGGGAGGGTGGAGATGGTGGTGGTGGTGGTGGTGGGGGCAGACTTGCTTGATTTTGTCTCTGGTCTGCTGACACCCGCCTCCACAAGGGAGTCCTCACTGGAAGTGCTGTGGTCCTCAGCCGAGGTGGTCATAGCTTAGGTCTCCTCAGTGGGGCTCCCCTCACCCTCCATGCCACTGGGTCCCTCGGTCTCCCCTGCAGTGGACCCAGTCTGGCTCTGCCGCTCCTCCTGGTCCATGGAGCTGTCTCCTCCTGTGGCCGTGGATGTATCTGCAAAGAATCAGGATAAACAGAGCAACATTAGTCACCTGTACTGACCACACACGCCACAGTAAGTACAGCACATCACAGAGCAAGCCCTGCCATCATTTGCTAGACATTGCAATAAGTGCTGACACTGATTTGAAGAAGCCCATTGTCTGCCTGACAGTCATTCATGCCACACATATCCTACCTGTCCATGCACCCATCTGTCTGGTGCCTGTTGTATGCGACTAATCATATGTGCACACATGCACCACATACACAGTTGTTGGACATCCTAGAGAACATGTGGAAATGTGTCACTCCAAACACATGCCATCTCCTGCCACTGACTCAGTACATGTGTCAGGAAAAGTGACAGGCAGAGTCTCTGTCGATATGCAGGTTTTGCTTCCATCACCAGACACAATGATGTCCTCATGTCCTGATAGACAATGCGACAATGGTGTGCTTGCAGGACATATCACACTACTGCTGGATCACCCTTTGCGAGTTGAATGTCATGGCACAGGCCTGTCTGGCAAGTCAGTCATAACTGTCTCCTGTCACAGGGGCAGTGCATACACACAACACCAATCTACACTGTGTCACAATCATGGAAGTTTTGGGTATGCAAGCCCTGTAGCTGACAGGTGCACATGTGCACCCCTGGCCACCCACATCATGAGGACTAAGATGATCCCACGTCAATCAAATGAGACATTTGAGTGACTGCAAACACAAATCCATACACATGGGCACTTCACCGTCTGATGAGAATGAACCAAAGCTGCCTGCACCTCAATGTTTCATACACCTTTGTGCACAGTCAAGGGATCAGAGACCTATGCATTAACCAATGTGCAGATCCTATAGTCACAACTCAGATGGCTGGCCACCCCAAATTGTTAAACACTCCAGGAGTCAAATAAGCAAGGTCACACCACGGTGACACAGAGGCAGACACCTGAGTGCACTCTTCACAATGCCCAATATGTATGCTGACACACGGGAGTGGGAGAACAGAGTGCCTTCGATGTACGGAGTAGGCATTACAGTCCTGGTCCATGTGCAACATGGTATTACCCTGAACACTAGGCAGGTGGCTATGCATGTGTCACACACATGATGTACATACTTCTGAGGCTCCCCCTTGGTCTCTGCTGCAGCATGGGTGTGTGGCACATACCCCAGACATGTGGTGAGTCAGAGCAGCAATTGGAACACATTGTGAAGCCATACCCAGAGTACATGTCAGATCACAGGCATTGTGTGAGCAATTGTACCACCCATGCAGCCCACAACAAAGTTCCTGTAACTGATGCTGTCCCCAACTTGAACCACAGGTAACTGCAAGTACACAGTACCCAAGTGACCTAAGTCACAGACTGTAAGGGCCACACCTGTGTATCAGATGAGGAGGGGGCATGACACAAGTGAGGGACATGAGTCCAGGACGACAAGACAGTTGTACTGTGGAAGTGGAACCAGGCTAAAGGAGTGCATAGAGCATGTTAGTCATAGTACACAGAAAAGGCTAGCACTTACCCCCTCCTTTCTGCTGTCTGGCCTTCAGCTGCCCATCCAGGTCAGGGAAGACCACCGCCAGAATCCGGAGCATGTGGGGGGTCAGGGTCCGGTGTCCGCCCCTCCTGCGAGGAGGCGACAGCTTCAGCTGGACCCTTGCGATCCTCCGGGTCCAGCCACGAAGGTCCTGCCACCTCTTCTGGCAGTTGCGGATCCTGCGCCTGTAGACCCCCACAGATCTTACTGCCCGGACGATGGTCAGCCAGATGTCCTGCTTCTGGTGGGCATCAACCTGTGAGGATGACAAAGTGAAAAGGCCATTACTACCATGCAACATATCCGTGCATCACACAGTTGGATATACATGTCTCAATCACAGGGGCATATGATGTACACAGGTAGTGCAACTATGGCTATGAACAGTTGTCCAGCAGTTACTAAATGGTATCATTGCCTGGGAAGTAAAACCTTGTTGGAATGCGCTGTTACTGCACTATACCTGTTCAGTGCATGTAACTACACACTTTGGGGGTGCCAACTACTCAGTGAGCATGCTAGCCACTGGTGTACTGTGATTGATTGATTGATTGATTGTACACACTGTAAGTCTTGCTAGTCAGACAACATGCACAATCAGTAAGGCAGTGGACAGCACACTCACCTGCTCCCCTGGTTTCCCATACAGCTTGCTGTACTGTGGAAGGAGGCTGTCCAGCAGGGCCTGGTTCTCCTCAGTGCTGAAGGCTGGGGCTCTCTCCACAGTACGTGCCATTGCAGTAGCCAGAGGATGCAGAGACAGCAGCAGTGGTGGTGGCAGATGACGTCCTGGAGCATGTAGTGCAGGCAAGTGAGCTCTCAGGGGAACAGCCAGCATTATATGTGTGCTGCAGAGGCAGATACTGTCCCATGTGTCCAAAGTGATAGGTCCAAGTCGTTTGCATCTTCTGAATCTGGCCAATCCATGGAATTGCACCACTTATACACGCCCACAGCTTCCTTCAAAAGTTCAACTTCATGACACCCATTAATTTGCAACATTGTTGTGGGTGGCCAACTGAATTCACTGCATCCGACTCATAAAAGCTTCAAAAACGCGTCTGTTACCATGTCAGTCCATAGCCAATGCGTGCGCACCGATCGGTCCATTGCTGTACAACACGTATTTCGAAAAACAACACGCATCCGTCTACATCATATGCAATGGCCAATGCGTGCGCACCGATCGGTCCATTGCTGTACAACGCGTATTTCGGAAAACGACACGCATCCTTCCACATCATATGCAATGGCCAATGCGTGCGCACCAATCGGTCCATTGCTGTACAACGCGTATTTCGGAAAACGACACGCATCCGTCCACATCATATGCAATGGCCAATGCGTGCGCACCGATCGGTCCATTGCTGTACAACGCGTATTTCGGAAAACGACACGCATCCGTCCACATCATATGCAATGGCCAATGCGTGCGCACCGATCGGTCCATTGATGTACAACGCGTATTTCGAAAAACAACACGCATCCGTCCACATCATATGCAATGGCCAATGCGTGCGCACCGATCGGTCCATTGCTGTACAACGCGTATTTCGGAAAACGACACGCATCCGTCCACATCATATGCAATGGCCAATGCGTGCGCACCGATCGGTCCATTGCTGTACAACGCGTATTTCGGAAAACGACACGCATCCGTCCACATCATATACAATGGCCAATGCGTGCGCACCGATCGGTCCATTGCTGTACAACGCGTATTTTGGAAAACGACACGCATCCGTCCACATCATATGCAATGGCCAATGCGTGCACACGGATCGGTCCATTGCTGTACGACGCGTCCCTGTACAAGTCACTCGCATATGTCACCATGGTTGTCACTGGTGAACGTATGCCAGCCACAATTACTTGCCAGGGACTCAGGGGCACACCTACAACACCACAGCCTGTCCACACTGTATCCTAAGGCATGTAAGGCTGCATTACCTGTGTGTGTATGGGGGCCAACATGTGGTTTGTTGGGTGGCACTTGGGGGCAGCCACTCCCAGGCTGTGCACGTGTTCATGGGGACAGAATCCTTTGTGTGTTGTGCACATGACCACTGTGATGTGCAACTATTCAGTTCAGAGCATGTGGCATGGTCACATCTCCAGGTTGTGTATGTGTATGTGTATGTTATGTCACATACACCCTGAGTCCCATGTGGGATGGTATGTACGTCACAGGGTGACCCATTGCCACAATTGTGATGGCCCTCCACAGTCTGTGTGCATGTTGTGTTTCAGATGTCTCGGATTCCATGTGCACAATGGGAGACAGTCTCCACATCCACGTTGTTTGTGCATCGACTTTGATGTTGTGCGTGTGTGTCACAGACGTCCATGTCTGCAGTGGCAGCTCCTCTATAGGGGCGTTTGGGCATCGCCCCACTGCTTTCTCGCAGTGCAGAAGCAGAAACATAAAATGGTAAAAACTACCATTTTATGTTTCTGCTTCTCGCACTCCGAGAAAGCAGAAGTGCCTGGTTGGGGGCGGGAGGGTGGGCGGTGCTGCTCGAGGGCAGGGGGAGTGGCTTACCCACTGTTGTGGGTACTGCCTGTTTGGTCGGCCCCTGGGCCGACCAAACACTCAGTACCCACAACAGTGGGTAAGCCACTCCCCTGCCCTCGAGCACGACCGCCCATTCTCCCTTTTTCTCTATCTAGGAGAAAATGGTGCGGCTGGGGCGCTCTCCCCTGCGCCTCACCAATGCATTGGCAGTGTTGTGATTGGCTCCCATGATAAGTCGCGGCCGGCGGCATCATGACTCTTGAAACAAGTCTGCCCTCGGTGCGCGCCTGTTCTGTAACCCAATCGGAGGCCCGGAATGGAATACACGGTAAACAGGAGGTATGTAAGCCAAGCCACAAATATTGCGTCATCAGCCCAATGGCGCCGTGAACCGGGCCTTTGATGTGACTGTCTTGGCCTTGAACCGTAGCCAACCCCGAGCACAGGATGAAAGTGAGAGCGCGGGAATGAACTTTGGAATTGTCATCATACTTGTCCTTTTCCAACATTTCGTTAAACAATGGCGACTGTGAAATAAATATTGTCTCTATTCGTTTGTGCGGTCGATCTAAAAAAAACGCCCTTCTCAGCCATTGCCTGCACCCTCCAGCTAAGAGTGCAGCACCCTAGTTAAGGCAACGGATTTGAGGTCAGAAGTTCAGACCCAGGCCTGGCTCGGTCATGTGACACATAGTGTGACTCTGCAGTGAAGTGACGAAGTTCTCAGAAGCATTGGAAGTGCGGCGGTGGGATAACTGAAGAGAGCAGTATGCGTCGATGTCCTCCTCTCCACTGCCTAGAGTGTGACTCTAGGTCCTGGTGACCAGTGGTGAGTAGTTTATAATTGTGTTATTAAAACTATGTTATTTTGAAAGCTTTCCAACGTGATAAGGACGTCGAGCGTGATTGACTTCAATTTACACTGTTGAAATGGCTGTTTCCAATACTGATAGACACCGGATTATGCTGCGCACTGCCACGTGGTTTAAGGACATTTTCTGTCTCCAAACAATTATGATACTAATTTCTCACTTCGTTTCACATTCTCGCTGGAACTGACATGTTTTTTGTTCCAAAATAAAACGTGTTTGCAGATACCGCACACTAACTTGATAAGCATTTTTGGGTTTACTTAATTTGGAAGAATGTGGGAGCTGGCAACATAATTTGTGCAGATTAGCAGATAATTTGTTGTTTGAACAGAAACGTTTTCCAAAATGTTGACATATAGTAAAGTTTTATTTTCGACTTCGGTTCAATTGTTGCATTGCTATTCTGGGGCCTATCATGATGGACTTCACTCCATCGGCGGACAGTCCAGTGCCACTTTTTATGCACCTGCAGTCAGTCGCGGCTCTTTTCTCTGATTTTAAAATACCAAGCCGCCCGAGTCCTCAGTCCCTACCCTTTCATGAGAAACCCAAGAGCTGCAATTTTAACACATTCGTGGAACCAAACTGTCCCAGGACAAGCCTCTTTTAACACGTAATAGTAATTTGCAGATGGTCAGCAAAGGAGCTATTTACCGGGAGCCATGAGTTCGAATTAAAATATGCAGAACTCTTCTCTCAGTACGCTCAATACCGCCAAAGCCCCGGACTTTTCATATGTTTGCTAAAAAAATGTTAATTCGAACCGTAACTGACAACCATGCTGTAAATTTATATTACATTACACACAGCTTAAAAGTGTTCTTATAGACCTGCATCAAAGGTGCAGCACAATCTACTGCGCTTCAGCTAGAGAACCAGTTTAATTTTTTTTTTTTATCTGAGGCGCAGGTGTGAGGCTTAATCATTTTCTTGTATAGACCGCAGCACGATCTGAATAGCCCCAGGCAACCCATGAACTTTAAAGTAATGAGGGCACTGGAAATAAAAAACAATATGCCCAGGATCACGCATTTTAGTCAAGTGGGGAAACTGGGATTAAAGCACGGTCTCCTGGTGCAGAAGTCTGTAACTTCTCCACCAAACCACACCCCTCTTCTTCTTCTCAGGATACTTTTCCCAGTGAAGACAAAAGGATGCATGCATTACAATGTATATACCGAAGAGTGAAAGTGACTAGCTCTAGTCTGTGCACATCATCCTTCATGCACAATATTCTGTGGTGCACTTCCTCTCTGATCACAATGTCTGTTTTTCCCTAGCCCTGTATCTTGTTTTTCGATTGAAATCTCGAATAATGTCCCTCTTGAGACTTAAGTGTTCTTCCCAGTTTATCTCATTTAGAAACACTGATATATTGAAAAGACGTCTTGCACTCCCCCTTAGATCTTTATAAAATCTCTCTTTTTATTTACCGATATAGTTTTAAAATCTGCTTTGGGGGGGAGGAGACCACCATGCCCCCTTGATAGGGCGGCACCTGCTCAGTGACTAAGAAACTGGAGGTTGCGGTATTATAGCGCTTGTGCTAAAGAGACCTGTGAGGGTGGGACTGCGGAGAGTGTTGTGTGTTGTGCTCCGGAGGTTGGCAGTGAGATTGCACATTTGGAACTTTTGGTGTATCAGACCTTTCCTGCTGGAGGGGCAGGAGTCCAGTTACATTACCCTTGGTGTCTCATTTTATTGTCTATCGCTATATTGCCATTAATGCGCCTCATGGTGTGTTTAGAGTTCAGCTACCTTCACGCGCTGGTCTTCGGGACTGCAACATAGATCAGAGTCTAGTGGTTGTTAGATTGGGGTCATTAGTGGTGTGCACATGGTTAATATGCTTCATTGGCATGTATGTTTGCTTGTATGTGTGAGTGAGCATTAATGTTATTTTGTGTATTCAGAGGTCGGTACCAGTAGGGGTGTGCCATGTTGTAGGGGTGGAAGACACGGAGCCAGCACATTCACAGCATTTGCAAATATGTGTTGGCAGCTGTTCAATCCACATCTGCTATCTTCCCCTTCCAGTCCCATCATCTGGGTTTATGTGCAGCGACTTACGATGTTCAGGTTCCCTTTACTTTAATTCCTGTCGCTCTTCTTTCTTATTTTTTTGGCCCCTGGGCATTGTCTGTCACCGGCTTACATTGTCACTCGATGAGTGGTATAAGGATTGGCAGAGAGTGCTAAATTGGGTTGGCGGAAGCACAACAGCACTGTTGAGGGCACAATGAAAAAGAGCTTCTTGCACTGTGTACTGATTGCTTAGCCTCGCTCCATCACATGAAGATCACATTTACTTGCAGTATATGATATGCCATGCTTTATGTCTTAGATGTGTGGAGCATGGTAGCGCAAGAGGTTGTGTCAATAACCAGGGAGGTGAACTGTGGTTATACTCAATAAGCAGCAACCTACGTCACTATCATATAAAATCTCTTTATTGAAGTCATACCTATACTTTCGCAATTGCCTTATTAACCTTGCTTTCTCAAATTAGCTTGAAAGTGCACCATTTGACCTCTCTTTTTTCAAAATTTTCGTTGCAGGGAGAATTCCCCAAAACCCCCCTATAACGGTCGGGCTTGATCGCTACGCTTGCGCGCCATAGGGCCCTCATCAGGAAATTTTACGCCTCACCACTTTCAAATGTCACCAGCCCCCACTGCATGTCTGTCCTGCAGAATCAACAGGGGCCACTACCTGTGGGAGTCATGGTTGTTTTGCTGGCGTGTACATGATACGCCATGTCATGCCAGTGTCCATGTGGCAATACAGGGTCCCTGGGAATCTACCTGTCAAAGAGCTGTGATGCCTGGGGCACATCTGTCCTCACTTGTCACTGTGGTGTGTATTTGTAACGTGACAGCAGTACATGGGTACTGTGACACAGCCTAATGATTTCCCATAGCACAACCTGGAACTTGTTGTCAACACATGTTGAACTGAGATGTTAGATGTTGGCCATGTAGGTGCCATATATGTCCATACAGAACGGCACACACATCAAGTACTTGTGTCTCGAAATGATGTATCATGTGATATTGAGTATGGTCAATGCCACATATGTGGGGTGACTGACAATCTTTCTTTGTTCACCTATGCACTGCAGGGCACCAGCTGTCCATAGACCATTCCCTGACCTTGCAACCATGGTTGAACGTGACTGCATCCGACGGTACCGCTTCAACAGGCCGCTTATTGAGGAATTGGCGGTGCAGTTGGCCCCACATTTGCAACCTGGCCGGCCATACCCTGCAGCGCTGACCCCCAAGGTGAAGGTGATGGCAGCCCTACACTTCTTTGCCACCGGTACCTTTCAACACACTGTGGCGTCTGCTGGTGGGATGTCACAGACAATGTTCAGCCGTGTGCTACGCGATGTTTTGGAGGCGATGTTGAGATACTTGAACCAGTACATCTATTTCCCTAAACGTCAACAACTCACTGACGTCAAGAGTGACTTCTATGCCCTGGGGAGGATGCCACATGTCATCGGCTCCATTGATGGGACACATGTGGCTTTGGTACCACCACAGGCACATGAGCAGGCATACAGGAACAGGAAACATTACCATTCTATCAATGCCCTGGTGGTATGTCTTGCAGATATGAGCATCTCACATGTGTGTGCACGTTTCCCTGGTTCTGCACACGATGCCTACGTGATGAGGAGTAGTCGCATCCCGAGGATGATGTCACAGATGCAGAACCAGCGTGCCTGGCTTGTTGGTGTGTACTGACTTTGTACCATTGTGTGTGTTCTGCAATGTTGTATTCCACCCTCTTTTCCAACTCAGCTAATGTGAAATTGTCTGTATGTAGGTGACTCCGGATACCCCAACATGCCGTGGTTGCTGACACCCCTCAGGAACCCTGTGACACCAGCCCAGATGCGCTACAATGAGGCACATGGTCGGACCAGGAGAGTGATCGAGCGGACATTTGGTCTCCTGAAGAGCCGCTTTCGCTGCCTGGACAAGACAGGAGGGGCCCTCCCATATGCCCCTGCAAAGGTGTGCAAGATTTTCATTGTCTCCTGCATGCTACACAACCTGGCAGTGCGGAAGGAGTTGCCTCTCATCCTGGATGACGATGACCAACATCTGCCACCTGTGGAGGATCCTGGCCTGGGCCACGATGCCAGTGATGATGATGATGATGAGGGGGATGTCCGCACACAGCTCATCACCAACTTCTTCAGCTGAATGTGAGTATACAGAGTTGGTATGTCAATGATTTGAGTTTGCATGATGTGTTGGTGGTGCTCTGTTGCTGTTTGAGTGTGGCCATGTGCTACTTGACTGTATGCGTGCAGCGATGTGTCCTTACAGGTAGTCTGTACTCCCCAACAGTGTTGACATGCTAACTTGGTTTTGTGTAGGTATCTTGTGACATGTATTGGGCATGAGTATTGCAGTTCTGTCCTGTTCTTCAGTGCTTTTGACTGTGTGTCATGTCTGTCCTTCACAGGGTACTTTCAGAGTTGTTTGGTCAACTGTGATCCCCCAACACCATGATTCAACTTCCAGGGTGGAAGCAGTCGTTTCCCTGCAGGTGATGTGCCACACACCCCTGGACTTTATTTCCTCTACACTTGGTGACTGTGTGGCCACTGCCACGTGTGATTACCTTGCATCTGTAGTGGAAACAACATGTTGCAAATGTGTAATAAACCTGTGCTTCACTTTGGGATGTGCGTTGTCTGTGGTCACACATCTGACTGACATTTGCTTACTTCACCTGTGGGCTAGTTAACACAGACTCTGAATAGGTGTGGTGTCTGTGCATTCCACTGTATTTCCTGGCAACATCAGTGTAGGCGATGAGTCAGATGGCCCTGGTGTGTATGTGTTGTGTAGCCCTAGTGGTGTGTCTCCCTCATATGTGTCACGTCGCCATGACTCACATGACGGTGTTGAACTTGCTGTAGCAGTTAGCATGCACAGTGTCATTTAGCAGATCATCATCTCCATGAGAAAAACAACATTGGAATCACAACAGAGGCAAGTATGGTGTATTAGTGAGTTTATTTACATACATGTGTGAGAATAGTGCACAGGATGGTGGGTGGTGTACATTGGGATTGGAATCTAAAGTTCCCAGATGAGTTGGAAGTGTTGGTAGCAGAAATGTCCTGAGTAAAGTCCACAGTCATCTGATACATTGGTCCAACTTAAACTCCCCATGTCATGTGGGAGAGTTGGGTTGCATTCGACAGGGTGAACAGTTTGCACACAAAGGGGAATTTCCAGAACAGGTGTTGGGTTCCTGGGGGATGTACATGGCCATCGGCCTCTCAGTTTTCCTTCCTCGGAAGACCCCTCTTCTTTCGGGGGGGACCCTCACGTGCAGGCCGCTGCGGTGCAGAGGACTCTCCACTAGAGTCATCCTCCCTCCCTGTGGCAGTTGCAGTTGTTACAGCACCAGATGTTGTGGGCACACAGGGAGGTGTAGCCATGTTGGTGCTAATCTGGCGGAGGCATGTCAATATGTCCCTCTGCACCGCTGTCAGTTCTTCCAATGTGTCCCACTTGGACTCCATGCGAGACATGTGTGTCTCCACACGGGACATGTGGGAGTCCAAGCGGGCATGATGGGCAGCCTGCTGCTGTTGAATGTCCTTGAGGATCCCCACTACCTGGCTGACCTCTCCGGTGCTATTCTGGTACGCATCAGCAATGCGTACCAGTTGTGGGTCATCATGCAGTCCAGACCCCTCTGCAAACAGCGACCTCTGCCTACCACCCCTCCCACCACCCCTGGCCACACGTGCGTGACCTGCGGTGGCACGCACAGGTGAGCCTAGGCCCCCTTGGGGGTTGGTACTGGGGTTGTTGTCCGTTGCTTCACGGTGGGCCGGGGTCCCTGTGCTGTTGTCATTGAGTGTCCTTGGTCTGTCCGTGTCGGCGGGGGTGGTCTGTGTGTTGGCAGATGTTGGAGGAGTGGGTGCAGGGAGTGCAGATGGTGGTCCTGCTGGTGCTGCATGATGACTCACACCGGAGGGGCCAGGTAGGTCTTCACCATCTGAAGAGGGCAGAGGCTGTTCCACACCAGAGAGCTCAGGGTCCCCCGGAGCCTGGGACAGGGACTCCTCATCATCTGCTGCTGTGTCCCCATCATCACCTGTTTTTGGAAGAGACACACAATGTATGTTATGTTTCTACAGGCATCAATGGTTCAAACACCTGACAGTTGTGACTGTACCTCTGGATGCGGGCCTGTACATTGCATTGTCCTAAGTTGTCACAGTCAGAGGTTGATATTGGTGTAGCACATTGTCCTGCCAACCTGAAGCATTTCAATGTGAATGTTGAGGTGTGTGCATGACCAGCATTGGTGGTATTTGGTTGACATCCAGCCCTCCTTCTCCCCCAGCCCAGTTATCCCACCATGAAGCATGCCACCCTTGCAGTGGGTGCAGGTTAACTCTCAGGATGTCAGTCAGTGGTGTCCTGCTGTTGGTTGGTGCCCAGTTCCCAGCAGGGCCTGGTACTCCCCACAACAGAACACCATTGTCAGACATCTTTGAAGTGGCTTTTCACTCCCTGTGAGGTGTGCATGCTTCAGTGTGAGCTTGCTGGGCCATGTGGGTGGGGGATGTTGAGCTGTGACTTCCACTCCCATCATGCTATTGCCTACACCCCCCTTCCCAGCATGCCCATACTACCTTCCTTTTGAGTGGACTTCACTGTGTGTGAGTGTGACAGCAATGGCAAGATGGCTGACAGTGTGGTCCTGTTGTTTGTTGGTGCCCAGTTCCCAGCAGGGCCTTGTGCTCCCCACAGCTGAGGCCAGTGTCAGACATCTTAGAAGTGGCTTTTCACTCCCTGTGAGGTGTGCATGCTTCAGTGTGAGCTTGCTGGGCCATGTGGGTGGGGGATGTTGAGCTGTGACTTCCACTCCCATCATGCTATTGCCTACACCCCCCTTCCCAGCTTTCCCATACTTCCTTCATTTTGACTCTGCTTCCCTGTGGGGTAGTGTGCCTGTGCTGACAGGATGGCTGACAGTGTTGTCCTGGCGTTTGTTTGGCTACAAGTCCCAAAAGTGTCCCTGTGCTTCACACAGCATAACCCAGTGTGGTGGTTCTTTGTGGGATATTTAATTAGAGTGTGAGGCAATGCATTCTCCCAGGTGAGTTGTATAGAGTTTGTGTTAAGGGGTGTGTGAGAAAAGCTGCTGATAACTATGGTCAGAGCTGTCAGTCCTCCTTCCCACCCAGCCAGATATCCCACCATGGAACGTGCTTCCATTGCAGGGAGTGCAAGTTGGCTTAGAGGATGTTAGGCAGTGGTGTCCTGCTGTTGTTTGGTGCCCAGTTCCCAGCAGGGCCTTGTGCTCCCCACAGCTGAGGCCAGTGTCAGACATCTTTGAGGTGGCTTTTCACTCCCTGTGAGGTATGCATGCTTCAGTGTGAGCTTGCTGGGCCATGTGGGTGGAGGATGTTGAGCTGTGACTACCACTCCCATCATGCTATTGCCTACACCCCCCTTCCCAGCATGCCCATACTTCCTTCCTTTTGAGTGGACTTCACTGTGTGTGAGTGTGACAGCAATGGCAAGATGGCTGACAGTGTGGTCCTGTTGTTTGTTGGTGCCCAGTTCCCAGCAGGGCCTTGTGCTCCCCACAGCTGAGGCCAGTGTCAGACATCTTAGAAGTGGCTTTTCACTCCCTGTGAGGTGTGCATGCTTCAGTGTGAGCTTGCTGGGCCATGTGGGTGGGGGATGTTGAGCTGTGACTACCACTCCCATCATGCTATTGCCTACACCCCCCTTCCCAGCATGCCCATACTTCCTTCCTTTTGAGTGGACTTCACTGTGTGTGAGTGTGACAGCAATGGCAAGATGGCTGACAGTGTGGTCCTGTTGTTTGTTGGTGCCCAGTTCCCAGCAGGGTCTTGTGCTCCCCACAGCTGAGGCCAGTGTCAGACATTTTTGAGGTGGCTTTTCATTCCCTGTGAGGTGTGCATGCTTCAGTGTGAGCTTGCTGGGCCATGTGGGTGGGGGATGTTGAGCTGTGACTTCCACTCCCATCATGCTATTGCCTACACCCCCCTTCCCAGCTTGCCCATACTTCCTTCCTTTTGACTCTGCTTCCCTGTGGGGTAGTGTGCCTGTGCTGACAGGATGGCTGACAGTGTTGTCATGCGTTAGTTTGGCTACAAGTCCCAAAAGTGTCCCTGTGCTTCACACAGCATAACCCAGGGTGGTGGTTCTTTGTGGGATATTTAATTACAGTGTGAGGCAATGCATTCTCCCAGGTGAGTTGTGTGGTGTTTGTGTTAAGGGTGTGTGTGAGAAAAGCTGCTGGTAACTATGGTCAGTGCTGTCAGTCCTCCTTCCCACCCAGCCAGATATCCCACCATGGAACGTGCTTCCATTGCAGGGAGTGCAAGTTGGCTTTCAGGATGTCAGTCAGTGGTGTCCTGCTGTTGGTTGGTGCACAGTTCCCAGCAGGGCCTTGTGCTCCCCACAGCAGTACCCAGTGTCAGCCATCTTGTCAGTTATTTTCCACTCCCTGTGATGTGAGCATGGTTCAGAGTGGTGTTGTTGGGCCAATTGTGAGGGTGACCAATATCTGTGACTACAACTCCCATCATGCTATTGGCTACACTGACTTCACCAGCATACACAGAATTCCTTCCTTTCAGTGAGCTTCCCTGTGAGGTGGTGTTCTAGTGGTGGCAAAATGTCTGACAGTGTTTGTTGGTTAGATTTGTGCCACTGCCTTGCTCTATTTGTTGTTAGGTTTGTACATGTCATGACACAGTTACATATCACTATGAGATGGCAGGTATTGTCTGCCAACATACACATCTTGGGATGATTATGTTTTGATTACTGTGGCTTTGCTAACGGTGCATGGTTTCACTATCCCCTTGACAGTGATGTGTGTGTATTGTCACACAATATTGGGTATATTGGTTGTGTACTCACAGGGCTCTGGGATGTTTGATAGTCCATGTACGCTCTCTGGTGGTAGGATGGCCCGCACCTTCTCCTCCCAGGGCCTGAGGTATACTGGTTTGGCAGGAGGGCCACTGCCGGTGCGATGACTCAAGGTATAATCCTTCTTGAGTAGGGCCTTGACCCTCCTGCGCACATCATACCACCTGTTCTGGATGTCTTCTTTTGTGCGCAAACATGGTGATTGTGTGTTCACCCTGTCGACGATCCTCTCCCACATCTTGGTTTTCTGCGACATCGGGGTCTGTTGGGCCAATGTACCAAACAACTGTGGCTCTACCCTGAGGATTTCATCTACCAGGACTTCCAATTCACTGTCTAGGAACTTTGGATTCTTCTTTGGGGGCATGGTGATGGGTGGTGGTGGGGATTGATGTGTGTGTGTGTGTGCAAGTGAGGGTGGGTGAGTGTAGGTTTTGCTGGGTGTATGTGAGGGCGCTATTTGGGAGGTGCTAATGGTGTGTGGCTTGTTTGATGGATGAGTTGTGGGTGTGTCTGTGGTTGCTGTCTGATGGTGTTCTGTGCTGGCAGGTCATTTGAATTTGCAAAGGATCATGGTAGGGATTTGTGGCCTTTATATGGGTGGAGTTGTGGGTGTGTCTTTGTTCCATGTTTTTTTCCCCCTGTATTTATTGACTTTGTCATTGCTTGTTTGGCCCTTTTTTTGTATTTTTTCCTTTGTAGTTTTTAGGCATGTAGGAGACGTTCTTCTGACCGAGTAGGACGCTGCAGTTGGCTCGTGCGAGCTTCTCCGAGTCTTTCAAGCTGTGTTTCTGCTGTGTTTCATGTGCGGCATACGCGTCGGTCGCGGAGTATTGGGTTGCTTCGGCTCCCTGTTTTGTATGCGTGTCGGTCGTACGGCTTGAGCTCTGTGTGACTCAGTCTGGTTTTACACGCATTGCATCGTACTGCGCGGGTCGGAGTTCGCGGGTACGTTTCTGTCTGGTTCATTCCTGGTGCGTGTCGGTCGGTTCGATTCGCGTGGTTTTCCGGCCGGAGAGCTGGTTTCCGTGCGGTTCGGTTGTTCGGCTTGTGTTCCGTACGAGTCGGTCGTAATTCACATGCATTGCATCGTACTACGCGGATCGGGCAGCGCCGGTACGTGTCGGTCGGACTACATTCCCGTACCGAGTCGGTCGGTACGTTTTCCGGCCTGAATCGGAATCTGCCCCTATATGTTTCCAGACTGAATTTATCACTTATCAAGTGTAATAAGGAAACCCAGTGTTAGTTTATGTGAGAGACAGCCTTGCTACAGTGAGAAGAACGGTTTCATGAGGTTTTTACTGATAGGTCATGTAAGACTTAAATACACATGTACCATGCACCCTGCCCTATGAGTCCTGAGGGTCTACATTAGGGGTAACTAAGTATTTAAAAGGAATGTTTTTTTTGCCAGGTCAGAATGGTAGGAAAAAACTGCTCTGCAGTCTGCCATTGCAGGCCTGAGAAGACATGTTTAACGGTGCTCCTTTTATGGGTGGCACAATGAGTGCTGCAGTACACTTTTAGCATTTAATTTACAGGCCCTGGGTACACGTAGTACCATTAACTAGGGACTTGTAAATTAAAGATGCCACTTAGGTGCATACCAATTTTACCATGTTTAAGGGAGAGAGCAAGAACACTTTAACACTGTTTATCAGGGCTACAGTGCACAGAGTCCTAATGGCAACAAAAATGAGTTGATCAAAAATAGGGGGTGAAGAGAAAAGGTCTAGGGGAATACCATGCAAGGATGTTAGGTCTAACAGTCAGAGACTGCAAAATACGTCAAAACCCAAAAAGGGAAGCTGCAATTAAATTATAAAGGATATCATTGTGGTAAGCAGAACACCATCAGTGAGAAAACACACTAGAAATGCACCAAATGCTATTCAACCACATGCTACGGCAGGGCTACCACTGAGAATGAAATAGTTGAAAAATTTAGGAGATGTAATCTTCCCCCAATGGTACTAAATTTGAAGTCAGTATTTTACAGGACCAAAAAGAGGCCAGTTCAAGCTCACAAATGACAAAAGGAACAAAACTTTAATATATTATACGAAACCTTCTTCAACAAGCAACATGCCAATTCCCTGGCATTCCAACCCTAAAGGGATTAATTGCCAGAACATATAGACTAGCCAGGGAAACACCAGCAGCACCTTAAAAATCTGAAGATATAGACATACCCCAACAATTATGCATCACATATAAAAAGACACCTTTTTACTATGACAGCGTCAGTAACGATAAAAGAATTACACGTATGCTAAACTTAACACAATGCGACACATGGATGATGGATGGCGCTTTTAAGTCGTGCCATCCACCATTCAGTCAAGTATACGCAATACACGATCAATATCAAAACACAAACATCCCATTAGTGAATAAACTGTTACCTACCAAACAAATTGCAACTTACAATGAAATGCTAATGCATATTAAGCAAAAAAAAAACAACTATAACTCACAAAAATAATAATAGATTTTGAACAGGCAATGATTTCCACCATACTTTGAATGTAGCCATACATTGCACGCCAGGAGTGCTCCTATACCATCACCCAGAGCATATGGAGGTAATTACAAAACTCCAACCTTAGTATAGAATATTCAACGTGAAAAAGCCATTTGCTTTAGCATACATCCCTGTAACAGAAGTCGCTAAGCATTATGATGTGCTAATTGAATCTCTCTATTACCAATAAAATAAAACAAAACTGGCCGCACTATTGGATTATTTTGAGGATGTTTGGCTTAGTTGCCTGCACCAACCAGGCTACAGAAGCCAATCCAAAGTGTCGAATTTTTGGGTGGAATGTCTGTGACAGCACCATGTACCAAGATAAGAAAAATAATGCAGTGGAAAGGTGCCAAAATTCCCTCCGAGGAACACTTGAAAGGAGCCATCCAACAATCTGCCAATTTCTAGAAATAGTTAAAAAGGAACAAAACTACCAGAAGCAAAGAATGGAACAATTCCGAACCCAACTCAAACCAAAAGTCTCCAAACAAACTAAACAATTGCATGAACTTCTAGCATTCAAACTAAGACTCTTTACTAAAAACCCATGCCTTACATATTTAGACACAATAGAAAGAACCCTACTTAAAAATACTAAACACACCATTTCACCTGTGTAAAACACAAGCCTTCAGATTATAATAATATTTATTTCTAAATTGTATTAAATCAAATTAAAATACCAATTTGAATTAAAAACATGAATCAAAGGACAAAACTTCAGATTGATAAGTAAATGTTACTAAAATCAACAGTTAAAAATAAATAAATATACAATGTAAAATAACCAACATTATTTGAAATAAACAAACACTTTTCTATCACTGTATGAAATCATGTATAAACAATAAATAATCAAGCATAACATCAAAAGGTTAACATTGCCTACCTACTAAATAAAATAAGATAACTTATGATTTCCTAGCTGACATCCTGGCCGGTGAAAAAATGATCCAAAAATACAATCCCAGAATAAATCAATAACAAATGGTCCCATAAATGCAAAAATAAACCAGAGAAAAATAGGTCATCCAATCCATTGAGTCCCCCCAAAATCCAACATATTAGAAACAAATAAATAAATGTTCCAGAAAAACTGAACAATTAAGGAAAAAATAAAAATTATTTTGGTTTAAAAATAATCAAATATTATCCCTTGAAAAAAAAGAATGCATCCAAATTAGAAATAAAGTCTGACGTCCAAAAATTAAAACCTATGAAGGAAATAACCATATACACCCACCCAAAACACTTAGGGGTCTATTACGATGGCGGTCGGATGTCCACCGCAAGCCAGAAATCCGCTGGTCAAATTAGGATGGCGGTGGTGACCGCGGCGGTGGGAAATTCCGACCGCCGCTTTTCCGCCGGTTGCGATCCGCACTCCTGCCTGGGGGACGGAGCAGGACCGGGATAATGGTGGTGGTGCAGAGCAGGCTCCGCCGGCACAATTATGATGCCGGCGGTAGCCAGCCTTTCCTCAGCGGTCGGACCGCCATGGCAAGGCATGCGGAGATTGTCTTCCGGGGGCACTTTGCGGGCCCCCAATGTTTTGGGGGGGTATGGGTGCACTGGGGGGGTACCCATGGTCCCCCCCTACACTTCCCTGTACCAGGTGGCAGGCACTATGCAGTGCCTGCCACGCAGTGCAGGGAAATGCAGGACATGCTCCTTTGGACATCGCGGCGGTGCTGCGGGCAGCAGCAACCACTGCAATGTTAAGGCCCGCGAACCGACCGCCGCGGTCGAATTTCGACCGCGGGTCATCGTAATTTGACCGGCGGTGATGTCGCGGTCCATGCGGGCGGTCTTTTCCCGCTACCATGGCGGTCGGGAAGGTTTTCCGACCGCCATCGCAATAGGCCCCTTAGAACCCTAGTATTAAACAAAGCACAACAAAAACACATTAAAATGAATGTTAACACATAAACCACACTTATGAAATAAAGATAAATATTATATTTCATAATGATGCTTACCGCAATACCATAAACTAACCAAAACATACTACACAAAAAACACTAAAACAACATCTGACTACAAAGACCAGACTTCGTAAGTCTAAGCATCTCTCCTACCACTAAACCCATAGAAAACAAGTTTACAATAGTCTGACCTAAACTGGAGACTAGCAGCGGGAAACTGTGATTGCAAACTCCACAAACAGCCCAAAATGACAAAGAAATAAAACAAAATCAAAGAAACTGAGATAAAAAAATGGCAGAAAAGTTACAGTAACATAATATTTCCATCCGATAGCAATTAGTGTAAAAATATGTGTTTTATTTATTAATGTTTATAAAATATAAACAAAATATTTAAAATCTTTTTAAAACCCACAGTTTATAAATGTACTAAATATTTTATGTATAAATATTATTTTTGTGAATAGTGATAAAAATATATAGCCATTTTTTATGAAAGTTTGAATATATTATACTTTTTAAACATTTAAGTAATGTAAAAAAATGCACATTTATTTAAAAATTACTATACAACAGGTTTATAAAAATTGTATAACTACAAATAAAATGTATGTACACTACAGCTATACCACATAGACATTTCAAATAATCCTGAAGTTAAAATAAAATTCTTGGAAATGAAAAAAATGACAGAAAATTGTATATATTAAAAGAAATGTTAACAAAATATGAATACGCCTACATAAATTATATTAATCAAATACAAACAATGTATGCTATAAATTATGATAGCTTTTTAATGTACAACATTTAAAAAATACAAACAAACGCTAACAGTTTATAGATGTCACATGTACTATTCCCAATAAAAACCTTGATACAATGGAGAAAGTTTTAAACTTTAGGGAAAGTCAAAGACCTCTTTGATTGACAGGTCTTCCTGAATTGGCAGGGATGACTCCTCTGACTTCAGCCGGATGTGCAGGAGGGAATATTACCTTCCTGTTGGCACACCTGTGCCAAATCTAGCCAAACAGATCTGTCTGAGGTACATATAAAACTATTATGCCCTTGTGAGGGATCAAACAAGACCAGATAATAATGCTTAAATATTCCCTATCTGGTTGCCATGGGACCCTGCTTTTGTATACCACGCTTCTGTCTCCTATGTTGTTGTGGGTCTATGGCCAGTTTCAAATTGGATACATGTGCATTAGATGTGGAAGGATGCTGGTAATTTCCATGGTACCCTCTCCCCAGCTCTCAGAGCCCACGTTTAGTGTGGCTGAAGACTTCAGCCAACTTGGCATAGCCCTGGCACGTGACATTTTGGGCCTGTTTGCACTGTGGCCAACAGGAACTACTGAAAGAGTGGGTAGGGTTGCCACCGGGAACTTTTACCCCATTGGTTAAGGAGTATCCAGGGATCCCCAACACCCCCCTGCAGCTGGTGCCAGTTATAAATGTGGCACCCCAAGGCACTGCCTCAAAACGCTTTCTGGACTTGTGGAAGAACAGCAGAAGGACTGCACCTGCTGTTTGGAATCTGTGAGGAGACCTGTAGGTCTGAACCTGCTCCACTTGTACCAACAACAAAGAAGTGGACTACAAGGGTCCGTTGACTGACCTGTGTGGCTACAGCGACACAACAGGCTATAAGTGCCCAGCTGGCCAGTAGCAAATGGAATGGGAAAGGACCCTGCTGTTAGCCTCTGCATGTGAATCTGAGAGTCCATAAGTGCCTCCCCTAAGGTTTGGGGCATTACAAGTGTAGTCCTGTAGTTGTCTGAGCACCAGAAGACATTTTGGAAAATTCTTGAAAACGTTTCCTCCAGAGCTTCAGCAGGACCCACCAGAAATGTATCCGACTGGCAGTTCCACAGCATTGGATTGGATTTCAGATTCATCCCGCTCAAGAGTCCCTGTACATTAGAAAAAAAATGACTTACTCCCATTCTGTGTTGTGACATAGAACATTTTCAGCAAGAAATCTCCAAAGCTCCAGAGCCCCAGCTGGACCAACTTGCTTCAGATATCCAGCCTTTGGTAACAACTTCAGCGGCAGACGGCGAGGGGAGGATTTTTCTTCTCTGAAAGTGACCAAGTCCCATTTTGCGTTGGGACTTAGAAGAAATTTTCACATTTGCCTTAAAAAAGGTGACAAATTCCGTTTTTGAAGTGGGACTTAAATTTTTTTTCAACTTTTGACTTTCCAGACTTTAACCCAGACCAATCTACTTGGTATCTCTGACCTTGGCTCCATCACAGCAGGCCTAAATTGCACCTTGGTCCTGGTCTACTGCAACCAGTGACTTACATTGGGCTTTGTTTTTCTTGGTGCTTTTTCCACATAAACTTTAAAAGATGCATATCTCTGGTTCCCCTTATTAGACTGTTGTTGTTTTGGTATAATCTTGCTTGTTATTAATTTTTCTCTATATATAAATTGAATTTGGATTTTTAATGTATTGTGTCTTTGACTTTTTAACTGTTTTGGTACTTTGAAATGCTTTGCATGTTTTCTTTCGGGTAAGCCTGTCTGCTTTGAAAAACACAACTGCTGTGAACAACTGCCACTCAAGTCCTAATTCTTCGCATTGTTCCCGCGCTGATCCTTATATTTTTACCACTAACTCCTGCATAATTTTGTGACTACAGGAATTTTGTGTAACAAATGTAATGTGACATTCCCAAAAGTAAATGAATTACGCCAGCCTAATTTAAATTTCGTATGGTCCTACTTATGAGGTATATTTGTATAGTAGTATGCAATATACCTGCCTTTAGAAAATGAGTTTGGCTACTTCTCATGTCACCAACTCCCATTCCTGCCCATTTGGCATTATTTTACTAATTTGACAGCATCCCTGCCTGGCTCATTTGGCCATATGTAGCTCTGAGCCTTATCTGATTGTCCCTTAGCCCTTTTTTGGGTGTACACTGATCCAGCGCAGCTAATATAAATTTCTCCTTAGGACACTAATCCAGGTAAAACATTTATGCAACCTATTGTCCATTAAACCTTATGTCGGTGGGGCCCATGACACCGCATAACATACATTCATTCAATCACTGGATTTCACGCCAAGGAGAATGTGCTGCTGGACGAACGGGATACCTTGTTAAATTTGACAGATTAATAACTCATACATTATATGCATTAATCTTTGATCCTGCCTGTTCCAAACATCAAGGTACTCCGCTCTTTGGTCGATGGACCAACTAGTAGAATAAGTTGATGGTGATTAAGACCAGCTCAATCACGATTAAAACCATTTATCGTTATAAATCATAGATGAACTAAAGAACCACAGACTCATTTTAAGTTAGAATATATTTTATCTAAATTCTCAATCGAATAGGTGAAATTTCTTTATTTATTAAACACATTTGATATATTAATAAACATTTAAGAAAAAGTTTAATGAGAATGGAAAATTATGCATTACCCATAGTCTTAGGATGCGGACAGGAATGGTTCACCAAAAGAAGATAAACCGCAGATCACAGAATAGAACTCCCAAACTGACTGACTGTCCCGCTAACCTCCTCAAACGTACCTCCCGGGCAGAATTCCCGCAACGATCTAGTTTCTTCCCCAGTTTAGTTCAAAGTCCAAAAATGACAGAGTCTTTTCGCAGAATCGAGGTGGAAAAATGAAAAATAAAGAGGCGGTATGGCAGGAAAAACCCCAACAGCAGCAGCAGAATCAATAGCAGCGACCACAGCAGCAGCCCACCCCACATAAGAGTAGACCCTCTTATACCCTATTTTCTAGCTTACTACACAAAAAGTTGCAATCCTTAGGGGCAAGAATCACGCTAATTGGTCCATTTGAGGGGTGGTGATGGTCACATCATCGCCCTCCTTGTTCAAACTGGTTTAGGGACAGTAAAACATACAATGAGTCTCATGACTCCGGGGTCAAAAGCAGTCCAACTTGTCCATTCATTTTGTAGCGATCTTGATGGTCACAATTTAGTTTGTCCATTGTCGCTCAGTTCTTTCTCATCCATTCCCACGAATACATGCTGAGTCTTTTTGGCACACTCCTTATTGTAGGTCAGTTCGACCTTGACATCTCTCACTCCGGGCACAGGCCGCATCCACGTGATTTGATTTCTTTATTGCTTCTGCGCAGAGGCCATCTTTGCCTATTCACGTGATCTCATCCGCTCCAGCAGCCATTTTCGAAGCATGGCCTAACAGACCCAAACGAACTATCATAATAACAAACACAACCAAAATTAAAACAGAGAAAATAAGCCTTCTGTTTACCACCCGCCATTCTAAAGACCCGTGTTAGGTGTTACCTAGCAGAAGCGACATTTAAAGCCATTTTACTTACCATCTGCATTCTTTGCCACAATACAAATCTACTACGTAACATAAATCATGCAATTTTACTCTAATTAGTACGCAAATCACAATACTAATGTTAATTAACTTCACAATTGTAAATAGATTAGATTTTGCACAAATCTGCATGTTACCTATATATAGTGTTTACTAAAAAGGGTGCATTTGTTGGTTAGTACATGCATTTTCAAACAGTCAGTATTATTAAATCATTAAGAGTTCATTAATTTCCAAGGGGTACAAAATTATTTTGTTTACCCTGCTCCATTAACACCAATACAGCACCCCGTTGCTCCTCTGCTGACATCGGCTGCCTATATAGTAACTGTAATTACACTTTACGTCCCCATCCCTCACACCGCTTCTTCATCACGCTGCTAGGTGCGGCACCCCAGGAAAAAGTAGGAGCACCTCTCTGGTCCACACCGCAAAACGCTTCCCACATAGGTTGACAACAAACACCGCCCTCTGCCGACCATGCGCACCCCTGCTGTGTAGCCGGCTTTACATGGCTATGTATGGGTATGAAACCATATGTGAATGTTACAGTCAAAAGCTTCCTTGGATTAAAATAGGCCAGTCAACCCACTCTGAGGCCCAGAGCTTTGATAAAGTCAGCAGCCTTATAGTGGAACCTGGTGATGACATTATAAATAAATAAATAAAAGGCGCCTGAAAGATATGCATTTCAGGCTGGGCAACTCTCCAGAAGGCAAAATGCAGTTTAAAGGCTCTGAGCAGCTTTGCCTCATTCCTACCCAAACTTTACACGTGCTGTTCTGCTGCTGTATCTACTTACCTGTAGGAGGACTGTTGATGTTGAGAAAGCTCTTGCCACACAGTTCAGTCAAAACATTATAAACATTATATTGCAGACATCAAGCCCAGCTCACTGAAAGAACACTTGGACACTTGCAGTGGGAGAAGTCAGAGCATTTAAAGTGACTCCACGAGAGCCTCGTGAAATGGATCAAACTAATTTAGCACAAAGGTTATTAAATAAATAAAATAGTTACCCAAACAGCACCTACTGGTCTTTGGAACCTCCTAGCTAACATCCTTCTGTGAAAAGATCCCGCTTGGCATGCGTTGCATCTTCTAAAGGGTTTGATTTTCTTGAATCTTAGGACCACTAGGAACCCATTTGTAAAAAAGAAAAAAAAGAAAGGATTAAATATAATTAAATATGACAAATTTAAAAATGCATCCTGGGTGGAGGACCACCGTAGGTACCCAGGGCACCAAAAGGCCTCACCACTCATACACAGTGTAAGCAGCACATTAAACTTCAATGCACTTCTGCAGACCCTCTTCTGCTCATTCTACAAATATTATTAACATTACAGACATCGAAAAACTGAAAAGTAGGATGGTTCTCAACTCTACAACTGACTTGGAAACAATACACTTCATGGTCGTGAAGTACATCCCACCACGTGTATGTCTCAGTAGATTCTTTGTCCCACACTTTGGATTTCGAAGGATCAGCACTTAAAATACAATTTTCATCTCCCTGCTTGATGCTAAATGTAAAAGCTCATTTTGTTCAGAAGAAGACCACAGTGCACTTCCCTGCCGAGTGGTTGAAACATATAACGACGCTGTTTTACGGCTCTGACCCCAATGTGCACTGGGTAGGGTGGATTAGGTCATTGTATGTCCATTTTGCCCCCATCCGGATACAATCTCCTTAGTAAAGCTGATTTCCAATGTATTTTCACTGCGACGTAGTGAATTTGGATTTCCAATTGGTTTTTTGATTTCAGATTTTTTTGTACTTTATAAAAAAAAAAGAACAGCAATAATAAAATATATTCATTTCCAAACAAGATGTAGGCCTTCGCCTTTTTGCTTTATTGAGATTACCTCTGTAAAATCTATAGAACAGATCGGTTTCTAAAAGCTGGCTGCTAAATATCCAGAACCCTATCATCGCTTTCCCATTAAGAAAACTGGGGGGCATATTAGCAAGACCGGCGATAAAATTATCGCCGTTTTAGCGGCAGGAAACTGCCGCTAAAGCGGCGATAATGGGCTTGCTAATATGCGTTATAGAATTCCAATAGAAGCCCAGGTTAGATGTCCTGCACATCTAACCTGGGCTTCTATTGGAATTCTATAACGCATATTAGCAAGCCCATTATCGCCGTTTTAGAGGCAGTTTCCTGCCGCTAAAACGGCGATAATTTTATCGCCGGTCTTGCTAATATGCCCCTACATTCGTTTATAGTAGAGTAGATTTTTGGTCAGCCTTTCTGACTTTCTAGCAAACTTTTACATGTCCTTTCTGTTAAGTGGCCTCAAAATGGCGAACTCCTCTTACCAGACCTAGCAGGTGACCATTTAGGTCCCAAACAACATGGCCGTCCCAACAGGGTACTCTATGTAGGCGCACGTCCACTTGGCAGCCCTTCAACCCTGCAACTGACCAGACCACCCTCCTCGCGAGTCCCACCCACGTACAATCAATCAAGCATTTGTATAGCGCGCTACTCACCCGGAGGGTCTCAAGGCGCTAGGGGGAGGGGGGTCCGCTACTGTTCGAACAGCCAGGTCTTGAGTTGCTTCCTGAAGGACGTACAAGGTCACCACAGGTGTGTTAAACCAAGACACCAATGTTTCTGAGCTCAGTGCATAGCATGTCCCTCATCTCACTCTCCCCAGCGTGCAAGCATCTCCCGGACTGTCATTTAGGGTCAACAGTCATCAGTAAACTGAGGGGCTGCATCATAAACCTGCTGCCATTTTCATAAATAAAACACAGCCAAAACGTATCATTAAGTGCATCGAAAGGAGAGTTGGATCTATATAAAAATCCATGGTTAACTTGTGAAATAGAATAGTCATCAGCAAGGCTGAGGAAAAACTGAAATAAAATACTTAATACTCACATTTACACCCATATTAGAAAGAACAATAAAACTCAATCCAATATGCCTATGATTAAGAGGGGGAACAAAACAACCACAAACATGTACTTATCTGACTGAGGAGCAGCAAACACAGAGGGGGATTTCAAAAGTACCGCTTTTCAAAAGGCAAATCATTCTTGTCTGTATACTCTTGCATAGGTCTGCTGATCTTTGTCTCCTGCTGAAGGGCTGTGCTTTAAAGGAGTATTAAGCTTATGTTTCTGGTTTTTCAAATAAATCATTTTGCTAGAGGCATTAGTGAGGGCTGATCTGGGGATTGCTTGGACTTTGGCCCTGTCAGAACTGTTCCTATCCTTGTTCAGAACAATGTTGGCAAGGATTCTGCGTGCTTTCTGTTTCCCTCCCACTGATCACTGCTAGGAAGAAGTCCAGGCTCCGGCAATTAGAGGAAAGTTCAGAGTGATGGACACTGAATCTCCCTGTGTCCACACCGACGCAGCAGTTGTGAAATGCAAGCAGAGGGTTCACAGCTGGGAGAGCTCTCATTTAAACCCTCCTAGTACAGACTGAAGAGGTGGGATTACCTCCCTGTGGAAGAAATGAAAAGGATTCCAGTAACACTGGGTCACAGCTTCTGGTGAAGGCTGCCAACTGGCTGTGTGGTCTGCGAAACAAAGCAGTGAAGGTCTTGTTTGTGAGACAGTTCAGTGGGTCAATGCACCTTCAGCAGAGAGCGGCTGGTTAGAAGTCTTAATTCCAGCAAGGTATCTTCCGGGTTAGTGCGACTTCCTCAAAGATCTGCAGGTCAAAGCTAGTTAGGAGATTGGGTTAATAGGACGCTGCAAAAATCTACTAATCAGAGGTTTGAATCCCAGCAAGGTATTTTGTGGTTTATTGCATCCACTTCAGAAACCTGCAGGACAAATTTTGAAATCCTGCAAGGTTATAATTAAAAAAGGCCTGTTCACATTATTGATTGGTGTCACAAAAAAAGCAGTATGGTGCCACCACTGTGCTCCTGTTGCCTAACCCTGGATATGGGCGGTAGACCTTTACCATTACCTGGCTAATGCTTGGTGCACCTCCCCTGGTATAACATGGCCGCAATCCCGAGACAGGCCTAAGTCATGGAGCAAACGCATGACCCATGTTCACCTATGATGAAACATCGGTGCCAAGGATCCAGACATCGCTGCAGCTGGGGCACTCAGGGCAGGGGTGTGTCCATTAACATGCAGGGGAATTTTCCGTCCCAGCTTTCAGCTATACATTTTATAGCACTTAGGCACTCAGGAACAAACCTGGTTAGGACTTATATCCATTAAATGTTACGTATAAAGGGATGGCCTGGGCAGATGTCAGAGCAGTCAACCTTTAAACCCACTG
The DNA here is from genome assembly GCA_963921515.1 of Calotriton arnoldi. Lineage (NCBI taxonomy): Eukaryota > Metazoa > Chordata > Amphibia > Caudata > Salamandridae > Calotriton > Calotriton arnoldi. Next base: position 27,565 of record CAWUFW010026836.1, read on the forward strand.
TGGATATAGGAATTCTGCATTTTCTGAATGGTCACCACAGATTTTTTGCTTTTTGCGGGACCCTGTCTTTTTGCTGGCTTCAGAACTCTGTGCACTTTACCCCTGCTAAGCAGTAGTAAACTGCCTGTGCTCCCCCTTTAAACATTATGGATTTGGCATGTTCCTATTTGACATATTTAATTGGCCGATAAGTCCATAGTATATGGTACAAAGAGTACCCAAAGTCTAGAATTTAAATCTCACTAATGGACTGAAGTATCTAGTGTGCCATCCACTATAGTGGCATTGCAAAGATGTCCTACAACTCTAGCCTCACTATAATAGTGCAAAACATATGCTGCGGCCTGTCAAACTAAATGATTTTTGACAGGAAAAACCTCACTTTTAAATAGTAATAAGTCAACCCATGTAGGCTTTGTTGCCCAAAAGGCAAGTGCAAGGTATTTAAAAGTAAGACGTAGAAATGTAATATTAACATGTGCTTAATCAGACTAGCACCCTCTGTGGCAGGCATAAGCTGAACTATGTAGAAAACCATAGTACAGATTAAAATACTAATACTATATTTCAGGAATAGGGTGAGCTAGAAAAATAACTGAGAAGCCCGTGTTGCTGAATTCTTCGAGCCGCCACAAGCCGCCATCAGGGGACTCCATCCCCCAGAGTGATTAGCGCCGGGAGGCCCCAACGCGTTTGTTTTCGCGCCAGGAGGTGCTTAAGAGTGGGCTTGGGCTCCCGCAGCGCGGGAGCCCGTGTTGCTGAATTCTTCGAGCCGTCACCAGCCGCCATCAGGGGACTCCATCCCCCAGAGTGATTAGCGCCGGGAGGCGCCAACGCGTTTGTTTTCGCGCCAGGAGGCGCTTAAGAGTAGGCTTGGGCTCCCGCAGCGTGGGAGCCTGTGTTGCTGAATTCTTCGAGCCGCCACCAGCCGCCATCAGGGGACTCCATCCCCCAGAGTGATTAGCGCCGGGAGGCGCCAACGTGTTTGTTTTCGTGCCAGGAGGCGCTTAAGAGAGGGCTTCGGCTTCCGCAGCGCGGGACGCGCGCGGGCAGCGCCCAGGCAAAGCCCGGGCCAAGGGCGGGCCCGTCCTAGCCCGTCAGAGCCCGGATGAGACTGGGCAGGGCCCGTTCTCTTGGGCCTGCCGTATTTTGCTGGTCTCCGTAGTAGCTCCAAGGGAAGTAAGTTATCCTTTTAAACACTACAATACTTACTTGGGGTTGCCTGAGCTTCTCTCATGCACGGTATTTTTACATGTTGTGACGGGGGCATTTGATTCCCAGAGACAACTAAGGTTACTCTGCTATCTCTTATAAAATGGCCAAAGGGAAGCAACAGGTGTCCAGGGAGGGGACACCCAGGACACTTCAAAATTCTACACTCGACAGTTTTTTGACTAAGGCTGCCTCTGCTATCGACAAGGAAATTATGGCAGTTGAACGACGGCTATCGTTGGGGGGGAGTTCCTTTGCAACATTAAATCAAGATCCACTGTCCAGTGGGGCGCATGAGCCAAATGATCATGGAGCTACAGGAATCGCGCTGATTCAAGCTACTTCCCTAATTGAGCTATCTTTTCCCTCTGAGAACTCTGTCCCCCCACATACAGTTCCTATGGACCCTGGTCTTCCAGTAAAAGGGAAGAAGAAGCCGAAATACCTGGAACCCAATGTTGGAGCTAAGACAAGGGCCAAGAGAAAGTTGCAGGACTTATCGCAAGGGCGTTCCAGTATTTGCTCAGCCCCACACTAGAATCGGATTTAATCACTACACCTAGTTCTTCACAGGACACAGACATTTTCTTAAATCGGTTGCAAGATCTTTTAACCAAAAATGTTATCCCAATCCTGTCTAGACTTGACAAGTTAGAGCAAAACGTGGATCTTTTAATTAAATCTGTTACATGTGCTCTGGAAGGGGGAGGGAAAAATCGAGTACAACATCAGGGTAGTCTCATCACGGGGATTATCATGCTCCAGTAGATACCCACAACAGGCTGGGGAATCAGATTAATGTGGATTCATCAGCCCAGCCCGGGCTGGGAGGGGTAGCCCTGGGGGATGCCAATAGGGTCCCCGAGCATATCAGTCAGCAGTGAAACCATTGGAAACAGGCCCAGGTCTGATACTCGCAGTTCTAACACCCTTCCCAAGGGGAATGGCCCACTTAGGCGACGGCCTAGTCAGTCAAATGCTTTGGTCCATTCTGCTAATCTACCACGTGAGGTTACTTTGGACCTACCACCCGAATGTTGCCCCTATGTCGTCATACTTACCAATGTTCCTCCGCTCCAGGCTAATATCCAAGAAACCACAGCCCAATTAAAAAACAAGGTCTGTTATTGGCTATCACAATCAACGGAATTTAATATCTCATGCTATAAGGACATCCTGATGGTAAGAAGAGTGGGTTGGGTTGGCCCCTTAGGCAAATCCATCGATGGAGATTGTGTGGTCGTAACCTGCCGGAGTCCGGACCTTGCAGGGTCTATAATTAGGAGCAGGAATACCACTTCCAGAAGGGGCTTAAGTCAGGGGATAGGTATCATGCCATTAGGTTTTTTTTACAGACATCTCAAATCTGGAGGCCCAACTCACCTACAAAAACCCCAAGCAACACGACTTGACCAGACTAGAGAGGCACACTTTCCTATCCAAATTAGTAATAGATATGAGGTATTATCAGGTTTGGACAAAGTTGACTGACTAGAGCTTAGCAAAGATGTCCAAGCAAGTTCGCAAGGGAAGATACCACAGGGCTTCACTCAGGCCGGCCCCAATGTGGAGGTGCTGATACTCCCCCATCCTATTGAACCACAGACTTATACTCTAGTTAGCCCATCTGTCAATCGGCCGATTCCCACACTTACAACTAGCCACAGTCTTGATGTAAGACAGATATTGAGGGGAGGTTCCTCTACTGATCAGCAGTTGTATATCCTCTCATGGAACATTGC
>CAWUFW010026837.1:0-30511 GCA_963921515.1 Calotriton arnoldi
GGGGCCCTTCCAGGGCAGATCTGAGCCAGGAGCAGCAGAGCTGCCCCTCTCTTGAACCCCTCAGACAGCAAGCTGCTGCTGAGGCTGCTGTGAATGCTAGTGGTCCCCATAAAGTGTATTGGGATGATGGACTCTTGTACTCAGAGTGTAGAGACCCCAAGCCTGGTGCCACCAGGAGGTTGGTTATACCTCTGAAGTTCAGGGGCTTCCTATTGACCCTAGCCCATGATATTCCCTTAGCAGGTCACCTGGGCCAGAATAAGACTTGGGACAGGATTGTCCCTCACTTTCACTGGCCCCACATGTCTGAAGACACCAAGGAGTTTTATCGCTCCTGTGTAACCTGCCAGGCCAGTGGCAAGGCAGGTGGCACTACAAAGGCCCCCTGATACCACTACCTGTGGTGGGGGTTCCCTTTGAAAGGGTGGGGATTGGCATTGTTGGTCCCATGGATCCCCAAACAGCATCTGGGCACATGTTTATCCTTTTTTTTTTTTTTTTCTAGTCCTCATTCTTCCCGGGAATGCCCATAGCACGGAAGGAACGCAGGACCCACAGCTCAACATTGGCTTAATCATTGGACCGCAGATTTTGAAACCAATTTACCAACTTAAGCCATACTTTCTCTCTGCTACTAAAATCACACATTAAGTCCTGCTTACTTATATGCATAACACTTTTTTTACACTCCAGGAAGTGCGGTGGAAGATTTGCCTTCCATGATTTGCAAATCTCTCTTCTTCCTAATAAAATTACGTAAAAAATAAATCTTGCGTCTAATCTACTAATGGTAATAATATTATCATGCCAAATTCCAAAGAAGACCAGGGCAGGACTAACCTTCACAGGGATACCTGTGACTTCGGTTAAAAATTGGCATACCTCGAACCAAAACTTCTCAATTTCCGGGCACGTTAGAAACATATGCATGTCATCAGCTACAGGATCTTGGCATCTTGGGCATTCATAATGTATCCCTAAAAACTTTTCTAATCTCGCCGGAGACCAATATACCTATCTCCAATTTGGGGTTGTTTGGACTGGTACAGGGTGCCCACTATAATTAGTGGACAGCATATACCAGGCCAACTTCTCACATTCTGTACCCCTTTTGCCTCTTTGTGCACCTCTCCTGCCTCTTGCTGCACCTCCCTTGCCTTTTTCTGCAGTTCTCTTGCCTCTTTCTGTACCTCTTTTGCTTCTTTCTGCACTTTTCTTTCCTCTTTCTGTACCCCGCTTGCCTCTTTCTGCATCTCTGTTGGTTCTTTCTGCACTGCTCTTGCTTTTTTCTGCACCGCTGTTGCAAATTTCTGCATCCCTCTTGCCTCATTCTGTACCCCTCTTCCCTCTTTCTGCACCTCTCTTGCCTCTGTCTGCACACCTGTTCCCTCTTTCTGCACCCCTTTTGCCTGTTTCTGCAACTCTCTTGCCTCTTTCTGCAGTTCTCCTGCCTCCTTCTGCACCTCACTTGCCTCTTTTTGCACTTCTCTTGCTTCTTTCTGCACCCCTCTTCCCTTTTTCTGCACATCTCTTTTTTCTTTCTGCATCTCTCTTGCCTCTCTCTGCACATCTCTTTTTTATTTCTGGACTGCTCTTGCCTCTTTCTGCACCTCTTTTGTCTCTTTCTGCAACTCTCTTGCCTCTTTGTGCAGTTCTCTTGCCTCCTTCTGCACCTCTGTTGCCTCTTTCTGCACCTCTCCTACCTCTTTCTGCACCCTTCTTGCCTCTTTTTCCACCTTTTTTGGTTCATTCTGCACTGCTCTTGCTTCTTTCTGCACCTTTTTTGCAAATGTCTGCAACCCTCTTGCCTCTTTCTGCACCCCTCTTCGCTATTTCCCCACCTCTCTTGCTTCTTTCTGTACTTCTCTTGCTTCTTTCTGCACTGCTCCTGTTCTTTGTGCACCTCTCTTATCTCTCTCTGCACCCCTGTTCCCTCTTTCTGCACCTCTTTTGCCTGTTTCTGCAACTTTCTTGCCTCTTTCTGCAGTTCACTTGCCTCCTTCTGCACCTCTGTTGCTTCTTTCTGCAGCTCTCTTGCCTCTTTCTGCACCTCTTTTGCTTCTTTCTGCACTATTCTTTCCTCTTTCTGTACTCCGCTTGCCTCTTTCTGCATCTCTGTTGGTTCTTTCTGCACTGCGCTTGCTTCTTTCTGCACCTCTGTTGCAAATTTCTGCATCATTCTTGCCTCTTTCTGTACCCCTCTTCCCTCTTCCCTCTTTCTGCACCTCTCTTGCCTCTGTCTGCACACCTGTTCCCTATTTCTGCACCCCTTTTGCCTCTTTCATCACCTCTGTTGCATCTTTCTGCACTTTTCTTTCTTCTTTCTGCACCCCTCCCGCCTCTTTCTCTACCCCTTTTGCCTCTTTGTGCGCTTCTCCAACCTCTTTCTTCACCCCGCTTGCCTCTTTTTACACCTCTGTTGGTTCTTTCTGTACTGCGCTTGATTCTTTCTGCACCTCTTCTTCAAATTTCTGCATCCCTCTTGCCTCTTTCTGCACCCCTCTTCCCTATTTCTTCACCTTTCTTGCCTGTTTCTGCACCTCTTTTGCCTCTTTCGGCACCTCTGTACCTTCTTTCTGCACTTCTCTTGCCTTTTTCTGCACCCCTTTTGGCTCTTTGTCCACCTCCCCTGCCTCTTGCTGCACTTCTCTTGCCTTTTTCTGCAGTTCTCTTGCCTTTTTCTGCCCCTATTTTCCTTCTTTCTGCACTTTTCTTTCCTTTTTGTGTACCCCGCTTGCCTCTTTCTGCATCTCTGTTGCAAATTTCTGCATCCCTCTTGCCTCTTTCTGTACCTCTCTTCCCCCTTTCTGCACCTCTCTTGCCGCTGTCTGCACAACTGTTCCCCTTTCTGCACCCCTTTTGCCTGTTTCTGCAACTTTCTTGCCTCTTTCTGCAGTTCTCTTGCCTCCTTCTGCACCTCTGTTGCTTCTTTCTGCAGTTCTCTTGCCTCTTTCTGCACCTCTTTTCCTTCTTTCTGCACTTTTCTTTCCTCTTTCTGTATCCTGCTTGCCTCTTTCTGCATCTCTGTTGGTTCTTTCTGCACTGCTCTTGCTTCTTTCTGCACCTCTGTTGCAAATTTCTGCATCCCTCTTGCCTCTTTCTGTACCCCTCTTCCCTCTTTCTGTACCTCTCTTGCCTCTGTCTGCATACCTTTTCCCTCTTTCTGCACCCCTTTTGCCTGTTTCTGCAACTCTCTTGCCTCTTTCTGAAGTTCTCTTGCCTCCTTCTGCACCTCACTTGCCTCTTTTTGCACTTCTCTTGCTTCTTTCTGCACCCTTCATCCCTTTTTCTGCACATCTCTTGCCTCTTTCTGCATCTCTCTTGCCTCTCTCTGCACATCTCTTTTTTCTTTCTGCACTGCTATTGCCTCTTTCTGCATCATTATTTTGTCTCTTTCTGCAACTCTCTTGCCTCTTTGTGCAGTTCTCTTGCCTCCTTCTGCACCTCTGTTGCCTCTTTCTGAACCACTCCTACCTCTTTCTGCACCCTTCTTGCCCCTGTTTGCACATTTGTTGGTTCTTTCTGCAATGCTCTTGCTTCTTTCTGCACCTATTTTGCAAATTTCTGCAACCCTCTTGCCTCTTTCTGCAACCCTCTGTGCTATTTCCCCACCTCTCTTGCTTCTTTCTGTACTTCTCTTGCTTCTTTCTGCACTGCTCTTATTCTTTCTGAACCTCTCTTGTCTCTCTCTGCACCCCTGTTCCCTCTTTCTGCACCTCTTTTGCCTGTTTCTGCAACTTTCTTGCCTCTTTCTGCAGTTCTCTTGCCTCCTTCTGCACCTCTGTTGCTTCTTTCTGCAGTTATCTTGCCTCTTTCTACACCTCTTTTCCTTCTTTCTGCACTTTTCTTTCCTCTTTCTGTACCCTGCTTGCCTCTTTCTGAATCTCTGTTGGTTCTTTCTGCACTGCTCTTGCTTCTTTCTGCACCTCTGTTGTAAATTTCTGCATCCCTCTTGTCTCTTTCTGTATCCCTATTCCCTCTTTCTGTACCTCTCTTGCCTCTGTCTGCATACCTTTTCCCTCTTTCTGCACCCCTTTTACCTGTTTCTGCAACTCTCTTGCCTCTTTCTGCAGTTATCTTGCCTCCTTCTGCACCTCACTTGCCTCTTTTTGCACTTCTCTTGCTTCTTTCTGCACCCTTCGTCCCTTTTTCTGCACATCTCTTGCCTCTTTCTGCATCTCTCTTGCCTCTCTCTGCACATCTCTTTTTTCTTTCTGCACTGCTATTGCCTCTTTCTGCATCATTTTTGTCTCTTTCTGCAACTCTCTTGCCTCTTTGTGCAGTTCTCTTGCCTCCTTCTGCACCTCTGTTGCCTCTTTCTGCTCCTCTCCTACCTCTTTCTGCACCCTTCTTGCCCCTTTTTGCACCTTTGTTGGTTCTTTCTGCAATGCTCTTGCTTCTTTCTGCACCTATTTTCAAATTTCTGCAACCCTCTTGCCTCTTTCTGCAACCCTCTGTGCTATTTCCCCACCTCTCTTGCTTCTTTCTGCACTTCTCTTGCTTCTTTATGCACTGCTCTTGTTCTTTCTGCACCTCTCTTGTCTCTCTCTGCACCCCTGTTCCCTCTTTCTGCACCTCTATTGCCTGTTTCTGCAACTTTCTTGCCTCTTTCTGCAGTTCTCTTGCCTCCTTCTGAACCTCTCTTGCTTCTTTCTGCACCCCTTTTCCTTCTTTCTACATCCTTCTTCCCTCTTTCTGCACCTCTCTTGCCTCTTTCTGCACCCCTGTTCCCTCTTTCTGTACCTCTCTTGTTTTTTTCTGCAATTCTCTTGCTCCTTTCTGTACTTCTCTCGCCTGTTTCTATATTCAAATGGGAAGTGCAAGCTGTCAAGTTTAAAGGTCTGAGTGCTCTTGTGACTGAGGTATATGTCTACTTGCACATATATTCTCACATGTGTTATGCATCTGAAGATGGTAGCTTAAGAAGCGGGTAGCTTCTCTTATAGGTGGTCAAATCTTGTTAGTTCTGCTCTGTAATTCGGTCGCACAGGCAGACATGTTTATGTATATATGTGTTATAGAGCCCCTCAAATATACTATTGAATACCCATGCACCCTGTATTGTAAGCAGAAAGAAATGCATAGACCTTTTTTTACACTCCTTTATAGAGTATGCTTTTTGAAACACAGATATTCAAGTGTCTGTGTGTTTATTTTCATTTAACATGTCACTAGGTAGAAAAAAGCATAGACACGCATGCATACCTTCATAAACTTGGTCAGACTTCCAACAGTGATATGCTCAGGATTGCTGTTTTATATTTGGTAGGCCTAACATTCTGAGCAGTCGATTAATTGTGAACCTTCAAGAGAAAAGTGAGGTTTAAGACATCTTCGGAGAAGGATTAGTGATTAGGGTACTTTGTATGAATGTGTTGTAAGGTACAGTCACATAGGCCTCTTTCAGCACCTTTTTTGGTTCTTTCTGCACATCTCTTGCTTCTTTCTTCACCTTTCTTCCTCTTTCTGGACTTCTGTTGCCTGTTTCTGCATTTCTTTTGCTTCTTTCTGCACCTTTCTTCCTCTTTCTGCACCTTTCTTGCCTCTTTCTGTACTTCTCTTGCTTCTTTCTGCGCCTTTCTTCCTCTTTCTGCACATGTCCTACCTATGTAGGCATAGTTAGAAATTAGCATTTAAAAACTTTAGAAATTCACTGGAAAAAATCACAGGTTTCAGGGACGTTATAGTTAGTTGGACATTTCACTCGTACATAACGAGAGAAATTTGGCTTTTATAGTTAGTTGAGCTAAGTATAACTTGCACCCCCGAAAGGCACTGCTGATGACATCACATATTACATCACTCATGACATGGTCAGTGACATCACTGATGACAACACTGATGACATCATTGATGACATCACTGATGACATCATCCACGTGATAAATCTGATGCACCTCCTCACACCCTAATATAACATTTGATACACCCACTCTAAAATACAGACTACCATTCTCAAAACCATAGACACACCAGTACTAATTAGTACATACCCACTCACTGATTCCTAGGTCTGCACACACATCCACTTACTCAACCATACAGTCACTCATACATGCAGTCACTCATCAATACAGTCACTATCATATGCACTCATACACCCATACAGAACCTCACACACTCACCCATAAAGTTACTCACACAGCTATTATTATTTATTCAGCTACTTGACTACAGTTTATTGAACATGTTTGCATGTGCTCTGTAACACACCTTGGTACAATCTTTATCTGGCATTTTGTCTTAACACATATGGCAAATATTCTTTATTTCTACATTACTATTTTGAAAATATCAATTTTTCAAAATTGTCATGAAAAATGTTTTTGAGAGTTATCAAAACAATTTGAGCAAAGTCGAGGAAGACAATGTTATGGAAAAATGTATTTATGTCTTCAGTCGCATAACCTCTTGTTTTTTAAGGTGATTGGGCACTATTTTGCTGTGAGGGTGAAATGCGTTGCCACAATAAACCTTAGTTAGTACCTTGTTTCCATAGGAAAAACATTTTTTGACTTGGCTATAACTTTGGCGTTGTTTGATTAAACTCCATGAAATTTTCCAAAAAGTGTTAAGGTAGGTTCTGGTTGTTATGCAAAGTTTGGGGTGATCCATGCAGTGGGGACAGAGAATTTGGGGAATGAAATAAGGGTGCACTTGTAATGTTAATTCCGATAGGAACCTCTAGCCACACCTACAGCCCGAACTGCTGGACGAAATTACACCAAATTTGGCAGCAAGGTAGATGTTGTTATGCAGATTGTGCTTTTTGTTATTTGGTGCAAATTAGTTCAGTATTTTTTGAGAAATGCAAGTTGAAAATTATAGTGATATCTCTGGCTGTGGATATTTCGCAACGATATCGCTATTAATTGCAAATGCGCGCGTCAACGGGAATGCTCTGATTGGCTGGACAGAACCTGAACAGAAAGTTGTGGCAGCCATTTTATTGATCGGCAGTGGTTCACAGGGCTGAAAATTTCAGAAAAAACTGACATAAGGGGTCAGAGAGGAGGTACTCTGACCCCATGTTTGAGAAATGGGGGTATTAGTGACACAAGTTATGCGTCCAAAATTGATTTTTTTTCATTGCGCATGATATTCACAACAATGCCACAACCACCAGTGTGGTCCTGCTTGTAACATCAAGTATATATTGGTACAAACTTGATGGTCAGTGTCCCACTCTCATGTACCTACTCACATATTTATTCAGACACTTATACCCCCATTCACATACCCACTCACACACTTATATATCCAGTCACATACACAGATTCTCATTCACTCATTCTTATACCCATTTAGGTACTCATGCACCCACTTACAGACTCAATTGGAGAATGACGCAGCCATGTGCAAACCCACTCAGACATTCACATACACAGTCAGAGACTCCTACACCCACTCACAGACCTACTCAGACACTCATGCACCCACTCACAGACCCACGCAGACAGTCATGCATCCACAAACAGACCCACTGAGAGACTTATGGCTCCACTCACATACCCACTGAGAGAATTATGGTTCCACTCATACATTCACTGAGACATTCATGCACTCAGCCACAGACCCACTCAGACTCAAAGACCCACTGAGAGACTTATGCTTCCACTCACACACTCACTGACAGACAGATGCACTCAGACACTTATGCAGCCACTTTTAGACTCACAAAAAAACTCATGAGTCTACTCTGATATGCACTCATAGGCCTATATATGCAGTGACAGACCCACTCAGAGACTTATGCATCCACTCACATAACAGAGTGAATTATTAATACAGACTGCTATAGAGATATTCAGATATTGATTAATTAGATAGTTATAATTGTTGAATGAGGTGGTGGTTATTGAATTCCTGCTTTTGCTTTGTGTTTTTGCGATGTATCCGCAATGGTCGTGGGTACCAAAGTCATCGCGATCACTGGCCTCAACACGAAAACGGAAAATATGTTTTAGAGATGGTTTTTATACAAACTCTCTAGAAAAACATGACTTTAGAGAATACTGTAAGAAACCAATAGTGTGTAACATACTGTAATATGTGTGGATATATGTGTTTTAGACTTTATGAAAATGGCGCGATCGTCATGTTTAGCGACTTCACCGACATCCCGAATAACCGAGAAAATGGAAAATAGGTCTGAAAGATGGTTTTTAAAAAAACTAGTAGAAAACTATGAGTTTAAACATGGTTTGAAAGAAGAATAGTAAAATGTGTAGTGCAATGTTCAGAATGGATTTATTTACATATTATTTTTGAATGTGTTGGTGGTCATTGAATGCCTGCCTTTGTTTTATGTTTTTGCGGCGTATCCGCAGGGATCACGATGTTGTTGCGAAGATCCCCAAAAACTGAAAAGAAGGATCTTTTTAAAGAAAATTAGCAATATTTTGGGAACTAGGGTGGCTCTGACAAGAGCCTTTATGTTGCTTTTGTGTATAGTTTAGAGTTGCAGAGTTGCAGAGTTTAAGGTTACTTAGAAACACCCTGTTGCCTTCATCTTTATAGTGCACACTATCATTTATATCATTCCATGCATGTCAAAATGCAGATTGTTGTTATAGATACAGCCCATGCGATGCTCTCTGAGGAATGCAGAAACAGATTTATTAACATGCTTCCTGGCTTTGTCAATTTGTGGACAGAATTGATTTGCCCACTTCCATTTCTGTCTTAGGCATATATTAGAGTACACCAAGACAGTGTGAGGGAAAAGCAACATCAGTTCTGCAAAGGTTCCTTTCATTAGGATTTCCAGCCCTATCCCAGTCAATGTGCATAGGTCATTGCAACCACAGTGCACCATCATGAGGTGAGGAGCTTGGGAATCCACAATGGATTTAACCAAAGCCAGCAACTTATGGCACTTTATCCCTCTCTGGCCAAACTAAGTAATCTGCACATTTGGAAAGCCCAAGTCCCTGCCAATACTTCTCTTTTTGCAGCCTCTTTAGCCCAATAGATATAGCTGTGGTCCACAATACATACTCTAAGTATTTTGAAGCAAAAGAGCAATTATAGTCAGGAGAAGGATGGAGCTGAATGAGGTAGCTTTCCAAAGGAAAGCAGTTAAAATTGAGGTGTTTGTTAATTTATTGTTTTTAAAAAGATATATTTCATAGGATGCTATCACAATGAAAGTGAATACAATTAGGTAGTGAGCTGGATGCCTTAGCAAGAAGTCTTATTATTGACTGTTGTTTAAAAAAAGAAATATAATACAGACATGGATGTGCTTTTGAATCTGTGGAGTAAAGCTCACATGTTGTATCTTGTTTGGAAGTAGCTTGTTCCTTCTAGAATGTACTGTGAACTTGTGACCTACTGGTTCCACTGGGTTGTGAGGTACACTGAGGTAAGAGTGTATTGGGGGGGAAGGGTGTTAAAGAGACAGAAATTTTTTTTAAAAGTTGAAGAGCGATGACACAATTTAATTAATAGCAAGCTTTAATTTACAAATCAGGACTATGTAATAAACTGTTGTGTAGTATTAAAATAAAAAAAGAAAATAAGCTAGATATTGATTTGAACATCAGGAATACATAGCAAACACACTTAGACAGGAATCTCTTCTGAGATAGTGTAGTCTAAAATGATAGACATAATTTCATTTTCTGCCTTTCTCATGAGCACAGAGTTGAAGAGTTTGCAATTTTATGGTTGTTTTGTATGAGAGTGGTATGCCATTCTTGTGCTTAGTTATTACAAATCCTAACAGTGTCAAAACTATAGACAAAAAGCTAAAACAATAATATAATCTACAAACTGAATTCACTGGTATGTACATTACTTTTTAATCCTTTATAAAAAATTACATTAGAAATCAAGATGTATATGGGAATTAGATAAAAAAGAGTATCAAAGTAATGTGAAAATATATATGAGATGAACTGTATCTATTACAGAGTATGTGTTTAAGAGGTTAGTGGTGAATGTTTTGGTAAGTAAGAGAAAAATGAATTAGAGTCTCTTTATGACATTGTGTAGTTTATTGAAAAATAACAGTCTAGTATTGTGGAAAGGTATAGTGAAGAACTAAGAATGTTTTAAGTGCCTAAACATCATGTGCAGAATAGATACATCTGTTATTTGCATTCTGTGAGTTGTAGCACTTTTAGTAACATTATTAAACAGGAATAGTGTAGTCACAAATAAAAGATGAGAACATGTTCTCTGCCTGCATATGAATTAGAAAGAAGTAATACTTGTTAGGTATGCATTGGGAAGTGTTTCTCAATATGGTTTTTAACTTATATGACCTCTTTGCATTATGCTTAGATGGTGAGATATGGTTTTTGTGGTTGCACATAGCTATATATAAGGTGGGACTTTTGAGTTTACTTAAAGATGCAGAGAGGTATATATTTTTGGAAACAAGGCTTGAAGGTATACATCTATTAAGAAATCAAATACATGTTTACATGGTGATCAATGTTCAGTAAGGCTGATGAAAAAGTCATGTATATGTTGAGGGTGTTTTTTTTTTCTTTAAACATGGTTTGTTTAAAATTGAGGAGGATTAATAGTACAGAATGCCTCAAGAGTTCTTTTGCTAGCTTCATTTGGAGTGTAACTTTTGTTTGAGATATGCTAAATATGTGTTTTAGAAGCAAGAGATGTATTTGAGAAATTAGGTTTTGTGCTTTGAAAACTTTCAAAATGTTGTTTTCCATTTTAGAAACTTACTGATGCATGTGTATGCTCAGTAAAAAAACAATGTATGCTTCTAGAAAGCCATGTATTCAATTATATATCAAGTGTGGAATCGAGACTTCACTCACACATAGCTCAGTAGAAAAGTATATATACAGTAAAGCAGGTAGTTTGATACTGACAGAAGAAGATAACCAATGAGTCAGAGATATAGTCACAACCTTTATGTATCTAACATCAATGAAGGTACTTTTACAGTCAGTCAGGCAGTATACAGACATTCATGCAATCACCCAGCCACTAGTCAGGCAGTTATCAAATTAGTGATTCACTATCCATGAAGTTATTCAATTACCCAGACACTGCACATGTACTCTTGCAAACAGGCAGGCAGAAATTATGTAGTCATTGAACTATACAGGCACTATCCATACATTCATCTTATCACCCGGGCACTAACCATTTACTTATGCAATCAACAAGGCGGTAACTATGCATTAATTACAATACTTGCGCAGAACCTATGCAGCCATCTAAACACCCACTTACAACCCATGCAGTCATTGAACTACTGAGGCACACGTGTGCACTCATGAAACACTCAGGTACTACTCATACACTCATCTAATTATGTGGAGAGTACCATTGTAGTAAACCTATCAACCATCTAGTACTTATGCACTCATTAAATTACTGAGGCAAATCACTTGAACTAATACAATCACCCCAGCAGTACACTTACTTTCATCCAATCTCTCAATCTTTAACAATAGACTCATGCAATCACTCAGACACTAGTCATGCACTTATCTAATCAGCCAGGCACTACAGGTGCACTTATTCAATTATCCAAGCACTACCCATGTAGTTATCTAAACATCCAGGCACTACCTGTTCACTCAACCAAAAACTAATGGGCAGCATCCAATTGCTGAAACACTATTTGTGCACTCATCCAATCGGCTAGGTGCTCTGCATGCACTTAAACAATCATGTATGCACAATCCATGCTCTTTATTAATCACCTATATTCTATGTATGCCCTCCTGAAATCCTCCAGGCACTAGAGTTGCAGTCATTTAATCATCCCACCACTATCTATGCATGTAATTAATTATTGAAGCATTAGTGAAGCACTTGTCTAATCCTTCAAGCTCAACTCATTCACTCATCCAAACACCCAGATACTAGTGGTATACTCATGAAAACATGCAGGCAAAACTATGCTGATAGGGAATGACCCATGGAGGTATGACATACTCAGGGAATCATCTTGGCACTACCTGTATCCTCAGGGAATCACCTAGGCACTGCCTATGCACGCATTCAATCATCCGGGGAATATTGATGTATTCAACCACAAACCCATGCATTTACTAGTTTTACTCAGTAATAGATAGGGGCATATTACCAAGAACACGCGATAAATATCGCAAATCGCGCTTAGCTCGTTTTTCATTATCGCCCTCTATCGCTGAATTACATCGCCGTGTTAGAGGCGTATTAGCAACGCTTTGCTAACAGGCGATGTACAATCCAGCGATAGACTGCGATAATCATCATTAGCGTGTGAAATCCAGTGATGATTTCACAGCGCTAATGAAAAGCTTGTTAATAGGGAAGTGTGGACTTAACCAGACAATCCACCTCCCATACAAAACATGCTTAAGTCAAGTTTTTACCAGGCGTAAGAATCCGGCGATAACTGCAGTTACCGCGGCTTTTTTTATCGCTCCGCGGTTCCGGGGCCGCATTGTAAATACCGCGATGTCGTGTTTGCGACTTTTTTCATGTTGTTTTTTGTAGGAACGCCTATTTTGCATCTCAGTAGCGATGTATATCGCTAACATGAGTAGGGTTACAAAAACGGCAGCTAACATGCGCTAATGCATGTTAGCGACGCCTTGATGGTTGTGCGATAGGAAAACCGTCGATTTTCCGACGATAAGTGCTGGAAATGTGGTGATACAACTGTTGATAATATGCCCCAAAGTCTTTTAGAACCATCTGCGGAATTATATATGCAACCTGTCACACACTCTTTGCAAGTACTCAGAAGAATTAGTAAGCTATATGCTTGGATAGAGATTAATGTGCAGATTTTTATATGCACCATTTCCAAAATTATAAACTGATACATTTAAGTAAAAAAGTACTGAGATATTAAATACAGCAGTGACACAGTGATAGAGAGGCACGTAAATAGGTCTTATGTTGTGCTTTTGGATTTACAGTGTTGACACACAGTATGTGCTTCTGCACTTGGGACTACATTTACAAGAAAGTAATGCAGCACGGAGCCGCAAGCTATATGGCTGCGCTGTGCTGCATTACTTTCAAAGTACAGGGATGCAGCATATTTACAACATTATGACCGATCACAGTGCTCTCCCCTGCTCTGGCGCACCACTGGCTGTCATTTTCCAAAGGTGGCACCCTTGCACTATGGTGCAAGGGTGCCTGTGTTGCAGGGATGATTCATGAGCAGTGTTTTCCTCTTTCTCTGTGTGCTGCAGAATCTCCTGCTTTATGTTTAGGAGAAATGAATCGGGCACTGTTCCATGGTACTGTGGTAGAGGTAAAAAAGGTTTGTGATGATATGGAGTTTAGTTTCTTTGGTCCAGAACAAGACTATAGGGAAATTGAAGAGTTTATAATAGGAGGAGTTGCAGAACAGGACACAGGTACTACAGTTGATAGTTTTGAAGAGTAGATTACAACATTTAAGACAGTATGTGCTGAAAAACCAGAGTATGTTTGTATATGTTTTCGATGCACTCACTACAAGACATGGTCTGTTGACTTATATTTAAAAAGTGAAAAAGGGAATAATAATAACTGACAAAGTTTGCACTGTACTTATTTGTAGAAGAACAATTTGACTTCTCCACACGACAAGTTATATATAAGTACTGCTAAAATAAATTAGAGGATAATAAAATGCCTGCTAGAGCTCTGCATAACATGTTAGAACTGGTTCCCATTCCTGAAGCACTTCAAGGTTTAAATATTTATGAGTCCATTCTTATCAAAACTATACATCCATTTCAGGCTATGGTACGTATGGAGCAAAAGACAGGCAACAGAGTTGCAGAAAGGTCTAAAAGGTAGAGTAGTGTATTTGCCATT
This sequence comes from Calotriton arnoldi, assembly GCA_963921515.1. Classification (NCBI taxonomy): domain Eukaryota; kingdom Metazoa; phylum Chordata; class Amphibia; order Caudata; family Salamandridae; genus Calotriton; species Calotriton arnoldi. Next base: position 13,795 of record CAWUFW010026837.1, read on the forward strand.
AGATGTCAAGAAAAACATTGAAACGGTAGGGGTAGATAGAGATTTAGAGGAAGGACTAGAAATTCTTGTAAATGGTGTGCCTAGCAAGAACAAGAAGATATTGCAGGAGTTAATAGATGTTATCAAAGTTAAAAAGCAACTTTTTATCTGGTACAAAACAATGTTTACTGTAGAAATGTGGAAAGCCTGCAATATATCACACGTATGGAGGATTGGTCACTCACCCATTATCCATGCACTCATCCATTCACTCAGGCACTATCCTTGCACTCATCCAATAACTGAGGCACTAGCTATGCACTCCTCCATTTACTCAGTCACTACCCATGCACACATCCATTCACTCAGGCAGTACCCATGCACTCATCCAATCACCCAGGAACTTTCTATGCACTCACTTAATCACCCAGGCACTACACATGCACTCATCCATTCACTCAGGCACTACCCTTGCACTCATCCATTCTCTGAGGCACTACCCATGCACTCTCCATTCACTCAGGCACTATGCATGCACTCATCCATTCACCCAGGCACTACCTATGTACAGATCCAATCACCCAGTCACTACCTTTGCACGCATCCATTCACAGATGCACTGACCATGCACTCATCCAAACACACAGGCACTACCCATGCACTCATCCAATCACCCTGGCACTACCCATGCACTCATCCAATCACCCATGCACTATCTATACATTTACCCAGGCACTATCCACGTACTTACCCAATCAGTCAGGCACTACCCGTGCACTCATCCAGTTACCCAGGAACTACCTTGCACTCATCCACTGAGTCAGGTATTACCCTTGTTATGTTATGTTATGTTAATATAACTTATTGAGCGCACAAATACCCGGAGGTGTCTTGGCGCTAAGGGACTACCGTAAGCCCAAAAGAATCTAGCATTAATTCTGGAATAGCCATGTCTTAAGACTCTTTCTAAAAGCAGCTAGAGAACTTGCAAACCTAATATGTATAGGAAGCATATTCCATAGTTTGGCTGTGCCATAGCCCATGCTTCATCCCCCCCATTTAGAGGTGCGAATCCTGGGCACCATCATAAGTTTGGTACCAGTAGAGCGAAGCTATCTACCCGGAAAATACCAGGAAAAGATGTTTCTTAGGAACACAGGTCTCGTATTATTCAAGGCCTTAAAAGCTAGGCATAGCGTCTTAAACTTGACGCGACTTGCTACAGGAAGCCAGTGGAGTCTTCGGATTTCGGTCAAAACTGATTCATACTTGGGCAGATTTAGGAGAAGTCTTGCAGCATTCTGGATCATCTGCAGTTTTTTTTAGATGTTGCTTCTGCATATTCAAGTACAATCCATTGCAATAATCTAATTTCGATAGTACCAGTGCAGTCACCACCATCTTCCTAGAATCCATAGGGATATAAGGCGATCCAGGGTCACTGTTTGTTTTCTTTCGGTCAAAAAAGATGATAACAAGGACAGGGCAAGACCCTTTACCCCTAGCTTTCCCAGGGGTGATCGCAGCAGGTGATGATTAACAGTGTCAAATGCCGCAGACAGATCCAGAAGGATCAGGGCAGCGGCACCACCCCTGTACATCACTGTCCTGATCTCTTCAGTAGCCTTTATCAAGGCCATACTGTGTTCTGGACGAAAACCGAATTGAGAGGAGTCGAGTAGGTCATTTTCTTGAACAAATTGTGCTAATTATTTATTCATGATTTTCTCCAATATCTTATCTGGAAAAGGCAGCCTGGTGATAGGTCGGTAATTGCAAGGATCTGATGTATACATGCTGGGTTTTTTTTAATCAAGGGAAGGATTGACGCGTCCTTCCAACGTGCAGGAAAAATTCCAGAGGTAGACATGGCATTAAAAATTTCCGTAAGAGTAGGACTGACCTCCTTTACTATACCTCTTAAAACTGCAGGGGGGCAAGGGTCCAAATGGGATCCCAATTTGATTTCCTTAATGAGTGTTTCCAATTGCTCACTAGTAACCCGGGCAAAAACCTGAAAAGAAATTTTGCAGGGGTCAGTGTTAGGGGTCTCCTCAGTAAGCTTATGTGGGATGGTGGCCTCAAAAAGAATCATAAATATTGTTAACTTTGTTCCTGAAAGTGTTGGCTATATCATCACAGAAGCCTTGATTGCTTTCTGTGGCCTTCTTACTAGGCAGGGAGGTGAGCTTGTTTACAACCCCAAACAATTAATTTTGTTGAATTCTTAGCCTTCTCTATTTGTCCAGTGTTGAAAATTCCTTTTTCTGCAACCAACATGGTCACTTTGCACTCATCTATTCACTCAGGCACTACTCTTGCACTTATCCATTTACTCAGGTACTACCCATGGACTCATCCATTCACCCAGGTACTACCCATGCACACATCCAATGACCCAGGCACTACCCTTGTACTCATCCATTCACTCAGGCACTATGCATGCGCTCATCCATTTTCTCAGCAGAACCCATGTGCTCATCCAATGACCCAGGCACTACCCATACACCCATGCAATCACCTTGGAACTATCCATTCACTAATCCAATAACCCAGGCACTACCTTTGCACTCATCCATTTAATGAGACGTATCCATTCACACATCTAGTCATCCAAGCAGTACACATGCACTCATCCAATCACTCAGGCACTACCCATAGAGAAATCTAACCACCCAGGCACTATCTATGCACTCACCCAGGTACTACCATTGCACTCACCTATTCACTCAGGCACTACCCGTGCACTCATCCATTCACTCAGGCACTACTGATGCACTCATAATTTACCCAAGCACTACACATGCACAAATCCAATCACCCATGCACTATCTATGCATTCACCCAATCAGCCAGGCACCATCCATGCGCTCACCCAGTCACCCAGGCACTACCCATGCATTCATCTAATGACCCAAGAACTAATCATGCAGTCACCCATTCACTCAGTCACTATCCATTCACTCATTTATTCAGTCAGGAACTACCCATGCACTCATTCCATTATCCATGTACCACTCTTGCATTCATTCGTTCTTCAATACACCACTCATCCAGTCATTCACTATTGCAAACATTATAGACATACTTATACACTCATTCATTCATTCAGTTTTTTTATAACTGTAAAAAAAAAATGGGGGAAATTTTGTTTTTTTTGTGATTTTTCACCTAATATTTTTTTCTTTTTTCAAGCAAAAATTAACTACAACTGGCAGTGGAAAAACTCGAAAAATCTCTCTCAAACATGAGAATACTGCAAGGACCCAAAGACAAAGTCAACATTTGTGAGTCTTGCAACTGTTGCTGAAAGCTGTTATGCTCTGCTCACCAGCACTAACCACAACTCCACAGTCCTTACAATAAGAGGTCATTCGGCTGCATTCAGGTGCGGTATCTTGAGACTGTTGTTGAACCTCAGAAGACACTTTTTGTCCTGGTGTGGATGCAGTTGCTAAAGATCTAGATGCACATTCAGCCTCTCGTTGTCTCTTTGCAGCTTTTAATCGGTTGTTGGGGAAAGTTTTCAGATGGTAGAGCATTGAAATTGCTCCAAAAGAGTATTTTTTTTATTTGTACCTTTCGACAACTTCTTTTCATAAATTGTGCATTGCATACGTTTTGCTGCAGTTTTAGATTCTCTAGAAGGAATTGTGAAAAACTCCCATTTGATGCTGCTTTTTTCTGTGGAGGCTCTTCAGAATGTCCTTTCTGGACTTCCTCGTTTTCCTGTTGTTACTGTTCTTCCCCCATTGTCGTTCTGTTGTTTGAGTTGACATTTGTTTAATAAAGTTGTCAAAATTACACCAGAAAATTCCAGACACCTTCTCTCACTGAAGTGCTCTCAGAGAATGAACCAGAAAGGTGTATGGGTGCGTTCTTCCCAATATTATTATGATCAGTGCCATCGCGAAGAACGGAATTGAACAGAATAATATTTTGATTGAAAATAAGTAGTCAAACATAAATGTTAATCGATTGATATTCAACCCTCAATTTGTTTAATACTATGTAATATGTATAAATATGTGTTATACACTTTACCAATAATACATGTTCATTTCGGTTACCAACGTCATCGGGACTTCTGGCATCGCCGCGATCACACAAAACACCAAATAAAAGCCTTTATTTGACAAAATTCTTCCATAAGTTAGGTTTAAAGAGTATATCAATAAACAACTTGTGTCAAATATTAATTAAAATATGTCTAAGTATATGTCCCTAAGTTTTAAAAAAACAAGCGCACTTCGCAAGTACCATCGATACCGCGGTCTACAGAGTCACCACGATTATATAAAACACCACACTAAATATGTTTTTTTTCACAAAAGCATCACATAAGCTCTAAATTACTAAACAACTAGTGTCTGCTATTAAGTAAAGTGTGCCTATATATATGTTTCAGACTTCCTCAAAAACATGCACCTTTCGCGAATATAAAAAATGTAAAGATAAAAAACAACGCTTATTCATCCACTGCGGAATATACAAGCTTATAAAAATACGCCTTATAGAGCCATTTTAGATAGAAAATACAATTTAAAAACCTGAAAAATGCAATTAAAAAATCATAGGTTACATGGACATTATAGTTGGGAAATAGAATTTGAAAAGCCTTAGAAATTCACTGTAAAGAAACGAAAGGTTACAGGGACATTATATTTAGGATTTCGCATTTAAAGAACCTTAGAAATTCACTGAAAAATCCAAAGGTTACAGGGGCGTTATAGTTAGGCTGACATTTCACTCATACAAAACCAGAGAAATTCAGCAGTTATAGTTAGCTGAGGTAACTATAACGCACTCCTCCGCAGTGCACTGCTTATGCTCTCACACATTGCATCAGTCATGACGTGGTCAGTGACTCACTGATGACGTAACTGATGACATCTCATATGACACCACTGATGACATCATGGAAGGCATCATCCACAGAATCTCTGATGCACCCACTCACACTCCATTATAACCTTTCATACACCCACTCTAACTTTCAAACTAAAATTCTCAAAAACATTGACACACCCATACCAGTACTTACAAACCCACTCAATGAATCATGGGTCTACACACACATCCACTCATACAGCCACTCAAATACTGTCAGTCACTCATAGAGCTATTCACATACCTACGCACTCACCTATAGTCAATCACACAGCCATTTACTCACTTATACAGTTATATACACACCCATTTACTTATTCATACAGATACTAACATATACTCACTCACCCATACAGCCCCTCACACACACACTCACTAACCCATACAGCCACTATCACAATCCCTCACTCACACATACAGGCACTCATTTACTCCAAAACTGAGCTATACTGCCATTTACATATCCAGTTACTCACCCATAAACCACTGACACATCCATTCACTCAACGACACTGCCATATACACATTCAGTCACTTATACAGTCCTTTACTTACACACTCACTAACCCATTCTGCCACTGACTCACCCACTTACTCATCCATGCAAGCAGTCAAACACACCCTCACCAATCCAATCCATACTAACACTTATTCATCCATACAGGTACTCAGACAACCAATCAATCACCCATACAGCCACTCACATACCCACTAACCCATACAGCCACTTAGATACCAACTCACAGACTGTTGCAGACATTCACAAAACCTAGTCACTCACCCATACATTCACTGAGACGTCTCTTTCACTCACTTATGCAGTCAGTCATGCACCCACTGAATCATCTATACAGGCACTCATACACCCACTGATTTATCAATACATCTTTGTATATATTTTTTAACACTCATAAACATTTTAAAAACACTCACATTCGCTGGATGATGTCATCAGTGATGTCATTTGAGATGGCATCATTGATGTAACTGACCATGTCATGAGTGATGTAATATGTGAGGTCGTAAGCAGTGCTTTGCAGGGGCGTGAGTTATAGTTAGCTCAGCTTACTATAACTGATGAATTTCTCTGGTTTTGGACGAGTGAAATGTCAGCCTAACTATAACGTCCCTGTAACCTTTGTTTATTTCAGTGAATATATATGTATATATATATTCACTGAAAAAACCATAGGTTTTTGGGACAGTTATAGTTAGTTGGACATTTCACTCGTACAAAACCATAGAAATTCCCCGTTATAGTTAGTTCAGCTAACTATAACTCGCGCCCCGCAATGCACTGCTGATGACGTCACATATTACATCACTCATGACATGGTCAGTGACATCACTGATGACATCACTGATGACATCTCAAATGACATCACTGATGACATCACTGATGACATCATCCATGTGATAATTCGATGCATCTTCTTACACCCTAATATAACCTTTGATACACCCACTCTAAATTACAGACTGCCATTCTCAAAACCATAGACACTCCAACACCAATAACTACATACCCACTCACTGATTCTTAGGTCTACACACACATCCACTCACTCACCCGTACAGTCACTCATACTTACGGTCACTCAGTACAGGACTATCATATGCACTCATACACCTACATAGACACTCACACACCACCACTCACCCATAGAGGTACTCACACACCTAGTCAGTAATGCAAATAATTAATCACACTGCCATTTACTCACCTATACAGTTATACACACACCAGCTCACTTACTCATATAAATACTAGCACATTCTTACGCTCTTATACAATCACTGATACAAGTACACACTCATCCATACAGCCACTCTCACAATCACACACTCTCACTTATAGCCATTTATATACTCCAACACACATATATACTGCCTTTCACATATGTAGTTACTCACACATGTACCACTGAGATATACATTCACTCACTAACACACCCATACACACACTCACCCACCCATACAGTCCATCACAGATGCACTCTTAAAACCATGCACCCAGTGAATCACCCACTCACACATCTATGCACAAAGTCACACACACCCCACCCACACAAACACTCAGGCACCCATACAGATACTCAGACAACCAATCAATAACGCATGTAGACACTCATGTAGCTATTCACAAACCCATGCAGCCGCTTACACACCAACAGACAGACGGATACAGACATTCACACAGTTTAGTCACTAACCCATGCATTCAGTAAGATACGTTTAATCACTCACTTATAGAGTCAGTCACGCACCTACTAAATCATCCATTCAGGCACTTATACACCCACTCATTCTTCAATACGCCTTTCCCTATATATATTAAACATATTTAAACTTTACAGAAACACACAGTCACTGGATGATGTCATCAGTGATGTCATTTGAGATGTCATCAGTGATGTCATCAGTGATGTCACTGACCATGTCATGAGTGATGTAATATGTGACGTCATCAGCAGTGCATTGCCGGGGCGCGAGTTATAGTTAGCTGAACTAACTATAACGGGGGAATTTCTATGGTTTTGTACGAGTGAAATGTCCAACTAACTATAACTGTCCCTAAAACCTATGGATTTTTCAGTGAATTTCTAAGGTTTTTTAAATGCTAATTTCTAACTATAACATGCCTGAAACCTATGGTTTTTTCAGTGAATATATATATATATTCCCTTGACGTTCTCCGCCAAAATTCCTGCTCGCAATGCAGCGGGTGCCGCAGCTCGCGAGGACGGACTCGCGCTTAATGTTACAAAGACAGTCGATAGACAATGCTGCGCACTCTCGGGCTCATTAAATTTGATGATTATTTTATTTCATATCGTGCCACCAAAAATCCAACTGACAAACACATTTTGGCCTCTTGGCCTTTGTCAATGCAAATGCATTGGCAAATCACCCCTTATCACATACAGAAAACCTAAACCACTAAGGGACCAATTAGTTCATAGCTACCAAGGAGCATCCATCACTAACACTTGGTTAAGTTCAACTAATGGCTTTGTTAAATGTAATTCATGCAAAACCTGTAAAAATAGCAAAAATTGCGGTAATTACATTACCCACAATGACAGGACCAAGCAAATCACTAAATTTATCACTTGTACCAGTGATTTTGTGGTATATGTATTAGAATGTCCCTGCGGCTGTAGGTATGTTGGGAGTACTAAATTGCAACTCAAAACAAGAATCCTACAACATATGCGAGCAGTGACCAATCGAGAATTTAGCTATCCTGTGGCCAGACATTTTTATGAGAAGCACAATAGCAGCAGCAGTTTGGTACAGTGTTTTGGCATCCATAGAGTCCTGCACACCCAAAGGGTGGAGATAGAGAGAAACAGATTTGTGTCATGGAATCTAGATATATAATTGACCTTAGTACCAGAATTCCGAATGGACTCAATAGTGGGGAGGAACTAGCTACACACATAGAATGCTAGAATCTCCATTACCTGTACGGTGCCGTTTTCCTTTCAACTAATTTTTAACCACAGTTAGTTGTTGCTTTATTTCACTTTTTTCGGTCTTTAAATAGAGGATTCCAATCATGAGTGCAAATTAGATGACATCGAGGTCAGCTGTCACTGTGATTTTAAGACACGTGTCCTTGGATTCATTTCTGTATGAAAGTATCACATACACCAGTAGATAATAGCAGTATTTTTAACATCATGAATTAGAGAATGAAGATCTAAGGGGCTCATTATGATGGTGGGAGGATCGCCACCGCCGGGCCGGCGGTGGCGATCCTCCCGCCATCATAATGAGATTTACTCACTGTCAAATTAGGATGGCGGTGGGTATCGCGGCGGACACAAAGTCCATCCGCCGCTTTTCCGCCAGTGGCAATCGTTACGATTGCCTGCCGGGCGGAGCTGGGCCACTAATATGGTGGCGGTGCCTAGCAGGCACCGTCCGCCATATTAGGATGTGGGTGATGTATAGGCCTTTCCATGGCAGCGATGCCACCATGGAAAGGCTGGTGGGGATTGGCTTTGGGGGCCCGTTTCAGGCCCCCTCTGGGGGGGTGCACTGGGGGGTACCCATGGTACTGCACTGCAGTTCCCTGCACCAAGTGGCAGGCACCGCGTGGTGCCTGCCACGTGGTGCAGGGTAATGCTGTGCATGGTCTTTTACCATTGAGGACGGTGCTACAGCCAGCAGCACCATCCGCAATGGTAAAAGGCCAGGATGAGCCCGCCAGTATGGCGGGCGCATCCTAATTGGGCTGGTGGGACCACTGCACGTCTGGCGGGCGGTCCCATCACCATTATGATGGCGGGCGGACTGATGTCCGCCCGCCATCATAATGAGCCTCTTAGTTAGGGACATGGCTGACAGAGATCTTTAATTTAATTAATTAAAATTAATTAATTGATTCTCACTTCTCACTTGGGAATCCCCCTCTTACCACGATTTTTTCTTCCGTATTGCACATGCACGTGATCATGTCTCACAATAGTTGCCTGATGACTACGGTATGCTTGCCATTAGGACAGTGACAAAATATTACTCATGTCATATCCTGCAATATGGAATTGGGCTTTTTCCCCAAGAGTAACTTTGTTTGTAATGTATGCATAATATTCCTTAGAGCTGTAAACTTGGTGCCAGTCTATTATTCACATGGACTATGATTATATGACTAACCACTAAGGTTGTCTATATGAACTCAGAAGAGATTCCAGTGTTATTAATTTTTATTGATTGTACATAAAATTGCGAAGATATGCAATATGTTATCGAACTACATATAGGATCAAACCATGCTACTAGTCAGTTTACTGCAACTTTGTTTTATGCCTGATGACATTTTGGGATATGCTTTGGATGTATTTTTGTGTCCAACACGCAAGAGGTAATTTGGATTTTAAACCTTATGTGATGTTTTGACTAGGACAGCACGTGGAGTCTAGAAATAGCATGACTCCATGTTATTATGCATACGTTATTTACTCCTGTGGGGGGATCCATATTGGCTTTTAGATCTATCCATCTTTGCATGGCACCGGTACAATATCAATAATTTCGTTGAGTTATAATTGTTAGCGAATTACTGTTTGAATTTAAAATTTTACTTAATTAATTCAGGGTAAATAATTTACTAATGCATGATTTAGAGCATAGTAGATTTGTCAATATCATCCTGAAATTTTAAATTCAATGAAATTTTACAAATTGAATGTCCTATATGTCGCAACCAGTATTTCTATAGGCGTTTGAGTACAATGCATCACTTGAGAAAGGCTTCGCCGAAACGCGTCATTTGTTTGTGCACAATAAAAATTTGTTGTGCTGTCCTCGGGTGTGCCGCTTCACTTTTCCTGGATTTCCTGGAATTTTGTTTTGAAAACAGATGTTGACGGCAGCTGCCGGCGTCGCAGGCACCTGCACCGCAGGAGGTGGAACAGCTCGGCGCAGCAGCAGTATATATATATATATATACTATTGGTTTTTAACTCTAAGTAGTATAGCACTGAGTCACTTTATCTGTCCATTCACAGCATGTCGACAATGGTAGCAAATGATTTAGAGATGTGCACGGATGCATTTAGGCAAGTATAAATCAAGAAAAGAAAGTATTGCACAACTAATCCATTGGCACAATAGAACAATATTGAATTTACAGATTTATCTGTGGTATATTTATATATATAATAAGAATAAATATATGTATTAAAAAAGACATGAATGGCAGATATTGCATGGTGCAGAGTAATCCGTAAAATGGCAAAGTATTTAAACTTAAGGACACAAAATAGGAAATAGGTGTTTCTTTAAAGAAATGTGTCCTTTATACACAAATTTTTACAGCACATAGTGGTAGGTGATAGGTTTGTTTTCACTTTTATATTAAGATATGTATTTTGTATATGTGGATGATGTCTTTATTTCTATATATGCTATAATTTTAATGGAAATCGTAAACATGTGTCAGGAGACATTTAAGTAGATATTTAGCCTGAATCAAAACATATATATATATCAAAAAATTATTTTGTAACATTGTTTCACTATAATGTGGGCAATCATATAGGAGGTTGAATATTAATTATGAATAACAACTAAATGAATAACAAACTATATTGTGTAATGGAACATGAGTTTTCATGGTATGTAAAGTATGTAAAAAAACTCTGTAAAAAATTCTTTAATATGTTTTCTATTTCCATGGTTTTAATTAAGCACGGGCACTTTAAATATGGGGGTAAAGCTGTTGAGCGTTGTCATGTGATCAAGGCCGCTTGCACGGCCGAAATGCGTAATGGCAGAGGACTGGTAAAAATAAAAAGAATTTTGGCACTGAATGAGGTCTGCACTCGTTTTTCCGGAGGATTGTGGCGAGGAGAGGAATATATATATATATATATATATATATATATATATATATATATGTATATATATATATATATATATATATATATTCACTGAAAAAACCATAGGTTTCAGGGACGTTATAGTTACAAATTAGCATTTCAAAAACCTTTGAAATTCACTGAAAAAACCATAGGTTTCAGGGACGTTATAGTTAGTTGGACATTTCACTCATACAAACCATAGAAATTCCGCCGTTATAATTAGTTGAGCTAACTATAACTCGCGCCCCCGCAATGCACTGCTGATGACGTCACATATTACATCATTCATGACATGTGCAGAAAGAGACAACAGGGGTGCAGAAAGAAGCTAATGAGGTGCAGAAAGAGGCAACAGACGTGCTGAAAGAGGGAAGAGAGGTGCAGAAAAGGCCAAGAAAAGTGCAGAAAGAGGCAAAAGAGGTACATAAAGAGACAACAGGGGTGCAGAAAGAAGCAAGACAGGTGCAGAAAGGAGCAAGTGAGATACAAAAACAGGCAGGAAAGGTACAGAAAGAGGGAAGACGAGTGCAGAAAGAGACAACAGGGGTGCAGAAAGAAGCAAATGAGGTGCAGAAAGAGGCAACAGACGTGCAGAAAGAGGGAAGAGAGGTGCAGAAAAAGCCAAGAAAAGTGCAGAAAGAGGCAACAGAGGTACATAAAGAGACACCAAGGGTGCAGAAAGAAGCAAGACAGGTGTAGAAAGGAGCAAGTGAGATACAAAAACAGGTAGGAAAGGTACGGGAAGGTATGGAAGACGAGTGCAGAAAGAGACAACAGGGGTGCAGAAAGAAGCAAAAGAAGTGCAGAAAGAGGGAAGAGAGGTGCAGAAAAGAGGCAAGAAAAGTGCAGAAAGAGGCAAAAGACGTACATAAAGAGACAACAGGGGTGCAGAAAGAAGCAAGAAAAATGCAGAAAGAAGCAAGTGAGATACAAAAACAGGCAGGAAAAGTACAGAAAGAGGGAAGACAAGTGCAGAAAGAGACAACAGGGGTGCAGAAAGAAGCAAATGAGGTGCAGAAAGAGGCAACAGACGTGCAGAAAGAGGGAAGAGAGGTGCAGAAAAAGGCAAGAAAAGTGCAGAAAGAGGCAAAAGAGGTACATAGAGAGACAACAGGGGTGCAGAAAGAAGCAAGAAAAGTGCAGAAAGAAGCAAGTGAGATACAAAAACAGGCAGGAAAGGTACAGAAAGACGGAAGACGAGTGCAGAAAGAGACAACAGGGGTGCAGAAAGAAGCAAATGAGGTGCAGAAAGAGGCAACAGACGTGCAGAAAAAGGGAAGAGAGGTGCAGAAAAAGGCAAGAGAAGTGCAGAAAGAGGCAAAAGAGGTACATAAAGAGAAAACAGGGGTGCAGAAAGAAGCAAGAAAAGTGCAGAAAGAAGCAAGTGAGATACAAAAACAGGCTGGAAAGGTACAGAAAGAGGGAAGACAAGTGCAGAAAGAGACAACAGGGGTACAGAAAGAAGCAAATGAGGTGCAGAAAGAGGCAACAGACATGCAGAAAGAGGGAAGAGAGGTGCAGAAAAAGGCAAGAAAAGTGCAGAAAGAGGCAAAAGAGTTACATAGAGAGACAACAGGGGTGCAGAAAGAAGCAAGACAAGTGCAGAAAGAAGCAAGTGAGATACAAAACAGGCAGGAAAGGTACAGAAAATGGAAGACGAGTGGAGAAAGAGATAACAGGGGTGCAGAAAGAAGCAAATAAGGTGCTGAAAGAGCAACAGACGTGCAGAAAGAGGGAAGAGAGGTGCAGAAAAAGTCAAGAAAAGTGCAGAAAGAGGCAAAAGAGGTACATAAGGAGACAACAGGGGTGCAGAAAGAAGCAAGAGAAGTGCAGAAAGAGGCAAGTGAGATGCAAAAACAGGCAGGAAAAGGTACAGAAAGACGGAAGACGAGTGCAGAAAGAGACAACAGGGGTGCAGAAAGAAGCAAATGAGGTGCAGAAAGAGGCAACAGACGTGCAGAAAGACGGAAGAGAGGTGCAGAAAAAGGCAATAAAAGTGCAGAAAGAGGTAAAAGAGGTACATAAAGAGACAACAGGGGAGCAGAAAGAAGCAAGAAAAGTGCAGAAAGAAGCAAGTGAGATACAAAAACAGGCTGGAAAGGTACAGAAAGAGGAAAGACGAGCGCAGAAAGAGACAACAGGGGTGCAGAAAGAAGCAAATGAGGTGCACAACGAGGCAACAGACATGCAAAAAGAGGGATGAGAGGTGCAGAAAAAGGTAAGAAAAGTGCAGAAAGAGGCAAAAGACGTACATAAAGAGACAACAGGGGTGCAGAAAGAAGCAAATGAGGTGCAGAAAGAGGCAACAGACGTGCAGAAAGAGGGAAGAGAGGTGCAGAAAAAGGCAAGATAAGTGCAGAAAGAGGCAAAAGAGGTTCATAGAGAGACAACAGGGGTGCAGAAAGAAGCAAAAAAAGTGCAGAAAGAAGCAAGTGAGATACAAAAACAGGCAGGAAAGTTACAGAAAGAAGGAAGACGAGTGCAGAAAGAGACAACAGGGGTGCAGAAAGAAGCAAATGAGGTGCAGAAAGAGGCAACAGACGTGCAGAAAGAGGGAAGAGAGGTGCAGAAAAAGGCAAGAAAAGTGCAGAATTAGGCAAAAGAGGTACATAAAGAGACAACAGGGGTGCAGAAAGAAGCAAGAAAAGTGCAGAAAGAAGCAAGTGAGATACAAAAACAGGCAGGAACGGTTCAGAAAGAGGGAAGACGAGTGCAGAAAGAGACAACAGGGTTGCAGAAAGAAGCAAATGAGGTGCAGAAAGAGGCAACAGACGTGCAGAAAGAGGGAAGAGAGGTGCAGAAAAAGGCAAGAAAACTGCATTAAGAGGCAAAAGAGGTACTTAGAGAGACAACAGGCATGCAGAAAGAAGCAAGAAAAGTGCAGAAAGAATTAAGTGAGATACAAAAACAGGCAGGAAAGGTTCAGAAAGAGGGAGGACTAGTGCAGAAAGAGACAACAGGGGTGCAGAAAGAAGCAAATGAGGTGCAGAAAGAGGCAACAGACGTGCAGAAAGAGGGAAGAGAGGTGCAGAAAAAGGCAAGAAAGGTGCAGAAATAGGACAAAGAGGTACATAGAGAGACAACAGGGGTGCATAAAGAAGCAAGAAAAGTGCAGAAAGAAGCAAGTGAGATACAAAAACAGGCAGGAAAGTTACAGAAAGACGGAAGACGAGTGCAGAAAGAGATAACAGGGGTGCAGAAAGAAGCAAATGAGGTGCTGAAAGAGGCAACACACGTGCAGAAAGAGGGAAGAGAGGTGCAGAAAAAGCCAAGAAAAGTGCAGAAAGAGGCAAAAGAGGTACATAAGGAGACAACAGGGGTGCAGAAAGAATCAAGAAAAGTGCAGAAAGAGGCAAGTGAGATGCAAAAACAGGCAGGAAAGGTACAGAAAGAGGGAAGATGAGTGCAGAAAGAGACAACAGGGGTGCAGAAAGAAGCAAATGAGGTGCAGAAAGAGGCAACAGACGTGCAGAAAGAGGGAAGAGAGGTGCAGGAAAAGGCAAGAAAAGTGCAGAAAGAGGCAAAAGAGGTACATAGAGAGACAACAGGGGTGCAGAAAGAAGCAAAAAAAGTGCAGAAAAAAGCAAGTGAGATACAAAAACAGGCAGGAAAGGTTCAGAAAGAAGGAAGACGAGTGCAGAAAGAGACAACAGTGGTGCAGAAAGAAGCAAATGAGGTGCAGAAATAGGCAACAGATGTGCAGAAAGAGGGAAGAGAGGTGCAGAAAAAGGCAAGAAAAGGGCAGAAAGAGGCAAAAGAGGTACATGAAGAGACAACAGGGGTGCAGAAAGAAGCAAGAAAAGTGCAGAAAGAAGCAAGTGAGATACAAAAACAGGCAGGAAAGGTTCAGAAAGAAGGAAGACGAGTGCAGAAAGAGACAACAGGGTTGCAGAAAGAAGCAAATGAGGTGCAGAAAGAGGCAACAGACGTGCAGAAAGAGGGAAGAGAGGTGCAGAAAAAGGCAAGAAAACTGCAGAAAGAGGCAAAAGAGGTACTTAGAGAGACAACAGGGGTGCAGAAAGAAGCAAGAAAAGTGCAGAAAGAATTAAGTGAGATACAAAAACAGGCAGGAAAGGTTCAGAAAGAGGGAAGACTAGTGCAGAAAGAGACAACAGGGGTGCAGAAAGAAGCAAATGAGGTGCAGAAAGAGGCAACAGACGTGCAGAAAGAGGGAAGAGAGGTGCAGAAAAAGGCAAGAAAAGTGTAGAAAGAGGCAAAAGAGGTACATAGAGAGACAACAGGGGTGCAGAAAGAAGCAAGAAAAGTGCAGAAAGAAGCAAGTGAGATACAAAAACAGGCAGGAAAGGTACAGAAAGAGGGAAGACGAGTGCAGAAAGAGATAACAGGGGTGCAGAAAGAAGCAAATGAGGTGCTGAAAGAGGCAACACACGTGCAGAAAGAGGGAAGAGAGGTGCAGAAAAAGCCAAGAAAAGTGCAGAAAGAGGCAAAAGAGGTACATAAGGAGACAATAGGGGTGCAGAAAGAAGCAAGAAAAGTGCAGAAAGAGGCAAGTGAGATGCAAAAACAGGCAGGAAAGGTACAGAAAGACGGAAGATGAGTGCAGAAAGAGACAACAGGGGTGCAGAAAGAAGCAAATGAGGTGCAGAAAGAGGCAACAGACGTGCAGAAAGAGGGAAGAGAGGTGCAGGAAAAGGCAAGAAAAGTGCAGAAAGAGGTAAAAGAGGTACATAGAGAGACAACAGGGGTGCAGAAAGAAGCAAAAAAAGTGCAGAAAAAAGCAAGTGAGATACAAAAACAGGCAGGAAAGGTAAAGAAAGAAGGAAGACGAGTGCAGAAAGAGACAACAGGGTTGCAGAAAGAAGCAAATGAGGTGCAGAAAGAGGCAACAGACGTGCAGAAAGAGGGAAGAGAGGTGCAGAAAAAGGCAAGAAAACTGCAGAAAGAGGCAAAAGAGGTACTTAGAGAGACAACAGGGGTGCAGAAAGAAGCAAGAAAAGTGCACAAAGAATTAAGTGAGATACAAAAACAGGCAGGAAAGGTTCAGAAAGAGGGAAGACTAGTGCAGAAAGAGACAACAGGGGTGCAGAAAGAAGCAAATGAGGTGCAGAAAGAGGCAACAGACGTGCAGAAAGAGGGAAGAGAGGTGCAGAAAAAGGCAAGAAAACTGTAGAAAGAGGCAAAAGAGGTACATAGAGAGACAACAGGGGTGCAGAAAGAAGCAAGAAAAGTGCAGAAAGAAGCAAGTGAGATACAAAAACAGGCAGGAAAGGTACAGAAAGAGGGAAGACGAGTGCAGAAAGAGACAACAGGGTGCAGAAAGAAGCAAATGAGGTGCAGAAAGAGGCAACAGATGTGCAGAAAGAGGGAGAGAGGTGCAGAAAAAGGCAAGAAAAGTGCAGAAAGAGGCAAGTGAGATGCAAAAACAGGCAGGAAAGGTACAGAAAGACGGAAGACGATGTGAGAAGTTGGCCTGGTATATGCTGTCCATTAATCATAGTGTGCACCCTGTACCT
>CAWUFW010026838.1:0-30511 GCA_963921515.1 Calotriton arnoldi
ACATTTGGGAAGGCATGTATGTCACAGGGTGGCCCATTGCCACAATAGTGATGTCCCTCCGCAGTCTGTGTGCATGTTGTGTTTCACATGTCTCTGACTCCATGTGCACAATGGGAGACAGTCTCCACATCCACGTGGTTTGTGCATGAACTTTGATGTTGTGTGTGTCACAGACGTCCATGTCTGTCCTGCAGAGGCTACAGGGGCCACTACCTGTGGGTGTCATGTTAGTTTGTCTGACGTTTACATGATACGCAATGTCATGCCAGTGTCCATGTGGCAAGACAGGGTCCCTGGTAATCTACCTGTCAATGAGCTGTGATGCCTGTGGAGCATCTGTCCAGACATGTCACTGTGGTATGTGTGTGGGACGTGAGAGCAGTAAATGGGTACTGTGACACAGCCTAATGGTTTCCCATAGCACACCCTGGAACCTGTTGTCAACACTTGTTGAACAGAGATGTTAGATGATGTCCATGTAGGTGCCATATATGTCCAAACAGAACGACACACACATCAAGTACTTGTGTTTGTTAATGATGTATCATGTGAAATTGAGTATGGTGAACGGCACATAGTTGGGGTGACTGACAATCTTGCTTTCTTCACCTATGCACTGCAGGGCTCCTGCTGTCCATCGACCATTCCCAGACCTGGCAACGATGGTGGAACGTGACAGCATCCGACGGTACCGCTTCACCAGGCAGCTGATTGAGGATTTGGCTGTGCGGTTGGACCCACATTTGCAGCCTAGCCGTCCGTATCCTACAGCGCCGACCCCCAAGGTGAAGGTGATGGCAGCCCTACACTTCTTTGCCACCGGTACCTTTCAACACACTGTGGCGACTGCCGGTGGGATGTCACAGACTATGTTCAGCCGTGTGCTACGCGATGTTTTGGGGGCAATGTTGATATACCTGAACCAGTACATCTATTTCCCAACACATCAACGACTCACTGACGTCAAGAGTGACTTCTATGCCCTGGGGAGGATGCCACATGTAATTGGGTCCATTGATGGGACACATGTGGCTTTGATACCACCACAGGCACATGAGCAGGCATACCGGAACCGTAAACATTACCATTCGATCAATGCTCTGGTGGTATGTCTTGCAGATATGACCATCACACATGTGTGTGCCCGTTTCCCCGGTTCTGCACACGATGCCTACGTGATGAGGAGTAGTCGCATCCCGAGGATGATGTCACAGATGCCGAACCAGCGTGCCTGGCTTGTTGGTGTGTACTGACTTTGTACCATTGTGTGTGTTCTGCTATGTTGTTTTCCGCACACATTTTCAAATCGGCTAATGTGCAATTGTCTGTCTGTAGGTGACTCGGGATACCCCAACAAGCCGTGGTTGCTGACACCCCTCAGGAACCCTGTGACACCAGCCCAGATGCGCTACAATGAGGCACATGGTCGGATGAGGAGGGTGATTGAGCGGACCTTTGGTCTCCTGAAGAGCCGCTTCCGCTGCCTGGACAAGACAGGAGGGGCCCTCCCATATGCCCCAGCAAAGGTGTGCAAGATTGTCATCGTCTGCTGCATGCTACACAACCTGGCAGTGCGGAAGGAGTTGCCTCTCATCCTGGATGACGATGACCAACGTCCGCCACCTGTGGAAGATCCTGGCCTGGGTCACGATGCCAGTGATGATGATGATGATGGTGATGTCCGCACACAGCTCATCACCAACTTCTTCAGCTGAATGTGAGTCTCCAGAGGGTTGTAATGTCAATGATTTGAGTTTGCATAATATGTGTGTGTGGTGCTCTGGTGCTGTTTGAGTGTGGCCATGTGCTACTTGACTGGATGCGTGCAGCGATGTGTCCTTGCAGGTGGTCTGTACTGCCCTACAGTGTTGACATGCTAACTTGGTTTTGTGTAGTTATCTCGTGACATGTATTAGACATGAGTATTGACGTTCTGTGCTGTTCTTCAGTGGTTTTGACTGTGTGTCATGTCTGTCCTTCACAGGGTGCTGCCGGAGTTGTTTGATCAACTTGGATCCCACGAATCCATGATTCAACTTCCAAGGTGGAAGCAGTCGTTTCCCTACAGGTGATGTGCCCCACACCCCTGGACTTTATTTCTTCAACAATTGTTGACTGTGTGGCCACTGCCACGTGGGATTACCTTGCATCTGTGGTGGAAACAACATGTTGCAAATGTGTAATAAACCTGTGCTTCACTTTGGGATGTGCGTTGTCTGTGGTCACACATCTGACTGAAATTTGCTTACTGCACCTGTAGTCTAGTTGATAGACTGTGAATAGGTGGCGTGTCTGTGCATTCCACTGTATTTAGTTGCAACATCAGTATAGATGATGAGTCTGATGGCCCTGGTGTGTATGTGTTGTGTGGCCCTAGTGGTGTGTCTCCTCATATGTGTCACGTCGCCATGACTGACATGACGGTGTTGGACTTGCTGTAGCAGTTAGCATGCACAGTGTCATTTTTCTGATCACCATCTCCATGACAGAGAGCACGTTGGAATCACAACAGAGGCAGATATGGTGTATTGGTGAGTTTATTTACATACAGGTGTGAGAATGGTGCACAGGATGGTGGGTGCTGTACATAGAAATTGGAATCCAAAGTTCCCATGTGATTCGGAAGTCTTGGTAGCTGAAATGTCCAGAGTAAAGTCCACAGTCATCTGATGAATTTGGCCAACTAGAGCTCCCCATGTCATGTGGGAGAGTTGGGTTGGCTTCGACAGGGCGTGCAGTTTGCACACAGAGGAAAAGTTCCAGAACAGGTGTTGGCTTCCTGGGGGATGTAGATGGCCATCGGCCTCTCAGTTTGGCCTCCTCGGACGGCCCCTCTTCTTGGGGGGGGGACCCTCAGGTGCAGGCTGCGGCGGTGCAGGGGACTCTCTGCCAGAGTCCTCCTCCCTCCCTGTGGCATTTGCAGTTGTTTCAGCAGCAGATGTTGTGGGCACACAGGGAGGTGAGGCCATGTTGGTGCTAATCTGGCGGAGGCATGTCAGTATGTCCCTATGCACCGCTGTCAGTTGTTCCAATGTGTCCCACTTGGACTCCATGCCAGACATGTGTGTCTCAACACGTGACATGTGAGTCCAAGCGGGCATGATGGGCAGCCTGCTGCTGTTGTATGTCCTTGAGGATCCCCACTACCTGGCTGACGTCTCCGGTGCTAGTCTGGTACGCATCCGCGATGCGTGCCAGTTGTGGGTCATCATGCAGTCCAGACCCCTCTGCAAAGAGCGACCTATGTCTACCACCCCTCCCACCACCCCAGGCGACACGTGCAGGACCTGCGGTGGCACGCACAGGTGACCGTGGGCCCACTTGGGTGTTGTTCCTGGGCTCGTTGTCACCAGCTCCAGGTTGGGTCTGGGTCCCTGCGCTGTTGTCATCTGTGATCCTTCGTCTGTCCGTGTTGGCAGGAGTGGCCTGTGTGTTGGCAGTTGTTGGAGGGGTGGGTGCAGGGGGTGCAGATGTTGGTCCTGCTGGTGCTGCATGATGACTCACACCGGAGGGTCCAGCTGGTTCTTCGCCATCCGAGGAGTGCAGAGGCTGAACCACACCAGTGAGCTCAGTGTTCCCCGGAGCCTGGGACAGGGACTCGTCGTCGTCTGCTGCTGTGTCCCCATCATCACCTGTTTTGGGGAGAGACACAGATTGTATGTTATGTTTCTACTGGCATCAATTGTTCAAACACCTGACAGTTGTGACTGTACCTCTGGATGTGGGCCTGGACATTGCATTCTCCTAAGTTGTGACAGTCAGAGAGTGATATTGGTGTAGCACATTGTCCTGCCAACCTGTGGCATGTCAATGTGAATGTTGAGGTGTGTGCAAGACCAGCATTGGTGGTATTTGCTTGCCATCCGGGCCTCCTTCTCCCCCCAGCCCAGATCTTCAGTTAGGATGTGAGGCATTGCATTTTCCCAGGTGGGTTATGTGGAGTTAGTGTTGAGGGGGTGTGTGAGTGGAGGTGCTTGTAACTATGGTCAGTGCTGTGAGTCCTCCTTCCCACCCAGCCAGATATCCCACCATGGAACGTGCTTCCATTGCAGGGAGTGCAATTTGTCTTTCAGGATGTCAGTCAGTGGTGTCCTGCTGTTGGTTGTTGCACAGTTCCCAGCAGGGCCTTGTGCTCCCCCAGCAGTACCCAGTGCCAGCCATCTTGTGAGTCCTTTTCCACTCCCTGTGATGTGAGCATGGTTCAGGGTGGTGTTGATGGGCCAATTGTGAGGCTGACCAATATCTGTGACTACCACTCCCATCATGCTATTGCCTACACCCCCTTCCCAGCATGCCCATACTTCCTTCCTTTTGAGTGGACTTCACTGTGTGTGAGTGTGACAGCAATGGCAAGATGGCTGGCAGTGTGGTCCTGTTGTTTGTTGGTGCCCAGTTCCCAGCAGGGCCTTGTGCTCCCCACAGCTGTGGCCAGTGTCAGACATCTTTGAAGTGGCTTTTGACTCCCTGTGAGGTGTGCATGCTTCAGTGCTAACTTGCTGGGCCATGTGGGTGTGAGATGTTGATCTGTGACTACCACTCCCATCATGCTATTGCCTCCACCCCCTTCCCAGCATGCCCATCCTTCCTTCCTTTTGACTCTGCTTCCCTGTGGGGTGGGGTGCCTGTGCTGACAGGATGGCTGGGAGTGTTGTCCTGGCAGTTGTTTGGCTACAAGTCCCAAGAGTGTCCCTGTGCTTCACACAGCATAACCCAGGGTGGTGATTCTTTGTGGGATATTTAATTAGAGTGTGAGGCAATGCATTCTCCCAGGTGAGTTGTGTGGAGTTTGTGTTAAGGGTCTGTGTGAGAAAAGCTGCTGGTAACTATGGTCAGTGCTGTCAGTCCTCCTTCCCACCCAGCCAGATATCCCACCATGGAGCGTGCTTCCATTGCAGGGAGTGCAAGTTGGCTTTCAGGATGTCAGTCAGTGGTGTCCTGCTGTTGGTTGTTGCACAGTTCCCAGCAGGGCCTTGTGCTCCCCACAGCAGTACCCAGTGTCAGCCATCTTGTCAGTTCTTTCCCACTCCCTGTGATGTGAGCATGGTTCAGAGTGGTGTTGATGGGCCAATTGTGAGGGTGAGCAATATCTGTGCCTACAACTCCCATCATGCTATTGCCTACACCCCCCTTCCCAGCATGCCCATACTTCCTTCCTTTTGAGTGGACTTCACTGTGTGTGAGTGTGACAGCAATGGCAAGATGGCTGACATTGTGGTCCTGTTGTTTGTTGGTGCCCAGTTCCCATCAGGCCTTGTGCTCCCCACAGCAGTACCCAGTGTCAGCCATCTTGTCAGTTGTTTTCCACTCCCTGTGATGTGAGCATGGTTCAGAGTGGTGTTGATGGGCCAATTGTGGGTGTGACCAATATCTGTGACTACCACTCCCATCATGCTATTGGCTACACTGACTTCACCAGCATACACAGAATTCCTTCCTTTCAGTGTGCTTCCCTGTGAGGTGGTGTTCTAGTGGTGGTTAAATATCTGGGAGTGTTTGTTGGTTCTATTTGTGCCACTGCCTTGCTGTATTTGTTATTAGGTTTGTACATGTCATGACACAGTTACATATCACTATGAGATGGGAGGTATTGTGTTTGTCTGACTAGCATTCACATCTTGGGATGAATATCTTTTGGTTGCTGTGTATTTGCTAAGGGTGCATGGTTTGCCTATCCCCTTGACTGTGATGTGTGTGTGTTGTCACACCATATTGTGTATATTAGTTGTGTACTCACCAGGCTCTGGGATGTCTGTTAGTCCGAATACGCTCACTGGTGGTAGGATGGCCCGCACCTTCTCCTCCCAGGGCCTGAGGTATACTGGTTTTGCAGGAGGGCCACTGCCGGTGTGCTGGCTGAGGAGGTAGTCCTTTTGAGTAGGTCCCGGACCTCTCCTGTGCACATCATACCACCTGTTCTGGATGTCTTCCTTTGTGCGCAAACATGGTGATTGTGCGTTCACCCTGTCGACAATCCTCGCCCACATCTTGGTTTTCTGCGACATGGGGGTCTGTTGTACCAATGTACCAAACAACTGTGGCTCTACCCTCAGGATCTCGTCTACCAGGACTTCCAATTCACTATCTAGGAATTTATGGTTCTTCTTTGGGGGCATGGTGATGGGTGGTGGTGGTGATTGATGTGTGTGTGTGTGCAAGTGGGGGTGTGTGAGTGTGGGTTTAGCTGGGTGTGTGTGAGGGTGCTATTTGTAGGTGTGGTGATGGTGTGTGGCTTGTGTGATGTATGAGCTGTGAGTGTGTCTGTGGTTGCTGTGTGATGGTGTTCTGTGCTGGCAGGTCAGTGGAATTTGCAAAGGATCATGGTAGGGATTTGTGGCCTTTATGTAGGTGGAGTTGGAGGTGTGTCCTTGTTCCATTTTTTTTCCTCCCTGTATTTATTGGCTTTGGGGTTGCTTGTTTGGCCCTTTTTTTAAAAAAAAATTCCTTGGTGTTTTTGGTGCATGTAGGAGTTGTTCTTGTGTCCGAGTAGGACGCTGCAGTTGTCTGGTGCGATCTTGTCCGACTCGTTCCCGCTGTGTGTCAGCTTGGTTTCATATGCGGCGTACGAGTCGGTCGCGGAGTATTGGGTTGCTTCGGCTGGGTTTTGTATGCGTGTCGGTCGTACGGCTTGTGCTCCGGGCGAGTCGGTCGTGTTTTGCACGCACAGCATCGTACTACGCGGGTCGGAGTTCGCGGGTACGTTTCGTTTGGGTTCAATCCGGGTGCGTGTCGGTTGGTTCGTTTCGCGTGATTTCCCGGCCGGATGGCTTGTTTCCGTCCTGGTCGGTCGGTCGTTTTGTATTCCGTCCGAGTCTGTCGGATTTCACATGCATTTCATCGTACTACCCGGGTCGTACGGCGCCGGTCCGAGTCGGTCGGACTAAATTCCCGTACCGAGTCGGTCGGTATGTTTTCCTGCCCGAATCGGAATCGGCCCCTTTGTGTTGCTCCGGGGATCCACCACACACCCCAGGGTCGTTCTCGCCACTGCTATAATCTATGAACCAGTATCAATCCCTCCCACGTTCTCTTAATCCTCCCCCACCCGAGAACCCAGCCACCTCGTAAAGGGTTCCCAGATGTCTTTTGGTCTTGAACCAGCCGGCTGCAGCTCCCAGTAAGTTGTCAGTTGCAGCTTACAGTATGTAGCATCCCTTATCCAGTCGTCGGACCTCGGTGTTCTAGCCACCCCCCAATGTAGCGCCAATTGTCGCTTTGCTAGCAACAGCAGTATTGCGGGCAGCCTGCGCACCTTAGGGGCTATCATGTCCAGGATCCCAAGCAGGGACGTCTGTGGTGTGCAAGGGAGATCCAACCCTGTGATCTGCTTTATGTGTTGGTGCACCTCCAGCCAGTAGTTAGCTATATGCCTGCAGTGCCATACCAGGTGGAGGAAAGTCGCCCTAGGAACGCCACACTTCCAGCAGCAGTCATCCGCCCGTAGGCCTATTCTGTGTAAATGTACGGGGGTCCTGTACAAACGATGCAAAAACTTAAAATGGATCAGTCTAAGGCGGTAGTTGGGCGACAATTGTTCCAGTTGCCTACAGCTTAGCTGCCATTGTGCGTCCGTAAGGGGGGCACCCAGCTCCTTCTCCCAAGCTACCCTCGACGTTGGAACTACTATCGGTGCGGTGTTCTGTGTGTGTCTGTAGATGCGTGTGATCAGCTTACGTCCTGATTCTACCGCCAGTATATTTTCCAGCGCGACCAAGGGTGGAGGCGGCGCCGGAAATGTAGGAAAGTTACGTTTGCATGACGCTCTCAGTTGATAATAAAATAGCATATCTAGCGCCGTGGGCTCTTCCGGGCTACACATCTGCTGTATAGTTAAATAATCATCGTTTGGGTAGAGATCTCCGCCCAGCCGGAGGCCATGTGTACCTGCGTGGTTCGGAGTTGTTAACATATTTCGCAGAGGGATATCAATTTTTGCTACACCACTTCATGCCAAAAAACACATTTGCTGGAGGCAGTGGCCAGGAACAAGATGGCGTAGGATGCTCAGCTTGGAGCTCCTGCCACTAATCCCCACTCCAGTCTGTCATCCTGTTTGGTTGAGGTCCCCCGTGACTTCTCCTGACTTGGAGAGGACGTCTGGGGGCATCCGGGAGAAGAAAGAACAGCGGCAGAGCAGCGAGAGCGGCTGCGGGCCGCCGTCAATGGGGAGTTTGACTCCTTACAAAATGGCGGAGTGGCACTGAGCCTGACTGGGAAACAGAGAGCTGAAAATCTGCAGGAGAGGTCTGGAACCGGTTGAGGAAGATGTCGCATTGCTCTCCTGCGTATGCCTCATTTCCCTCTTCCCCCTGGCTGAATAGAGCCTGAACGGAGGCGCCTGCTGCCGCGCGGGTGATGGTACCACCTGGGACCTTGCGGATGGAGGCGCCCATCCAGGGTGTGGCCCAGCCAGGAGGGAAGGCAGCTGAAGTGGCCGACTGGGCAGAGCAGGTCACAACCCTATCTTCCCGCTGCCCCGGTAGCAGCCGCAGAGGCTATGCAGTGATGGGCCAAGTGCAAAGGGGCTGAAGATGGGTAGGGGAAACTGACCCTGACACACACCATTGGACTTCTAATCCCAGAGAAAGGGGAAAGGGCTGGCCCCTAGGGGGGCAGTGGGCTGGATTTCTTACCCCGCTGATACTGGCACAGATTGTCTCGGACTACCTACCATGAAGTGACGCAGGCACTGCAGTACAAGGACCTGGTGCCTCCAGGGTGAGATCGATTGGAGGTCAACTGATGGTGGTAGCAGGGCTGCATCATTGGAGGAGTGTGCACCCCATGACCTGAGACTACCACATAGCTGCAAAACTACTTGGGGCCACACATGGGAGCCCCTGACTGGGGGAGTACTAACTGACTCACACATGTCCACAACATGGTAAAACCCAGACCAGAGAAGACCCCATGGGGAGGGGACACCTTCTGCAGCCTCAGCAAGAGGAGAGGGGGCTGGGAACCTACACTCCGGTCGGTGGGAGACGCCCTGACCCAACAAGTTGAACAGCTGGGGAAGATCCTAGGACCTATTGCGAACCTGAAGACCTCCCTGGAGGCTAAGATAGATGGAGTAACTCTAGATTTAGGTTTGCTCAGGGTGGACCATCGGTAGCTGGCTGCAAGGGTCACCGAAGTGGAAGCTGCGGTGGGTCAGGTGACCCCGGACCTCGGCGAAATGAAGGTCCGGCTACGTGACTTGGGTTTGGCAGTGGAGCACCTCCAAAAGTGAGCAGAGGATGCGGAGGGCCGCTCTCGCCACAATAAGATACAAATGATAATCCTACCTGAGTGGATAGAGGGGCAATCAGCGGAACAATGCCTCACTGACAATATATATAATGGAGCCCCAGGGTCCTGTTTTCGATTGAAAGAGTTCACCATGTCCCTGACCACCGGCCACCAGGGCACCAACAGGCAAATGTTAGCAAGCCTATTGAACTTTAGGGACCGAGCCGGATCCTACAGATGGACAGGTCGCATGGCCCATGGACAGTGTAGGGCAAAACAGTCCACCTCTTCCCTGACTTCACGCTCCAGGTCCAGCTGAGATGCAGGTCATTCCTGGAAGTGAAAGCAAAGCTGTGACAGCTGGGTCTGTCATACGCTCTCCTGTATCTGGCCAAGCTCAGGGTAATCCGAAATGGCTCAACGCACTTCTTTGAGACCTCAGAGGATGCCAGCAGATGGCTGGAACAAGAGGGAGAGGTGGTGGAGGGGACAGAGAGATGGCAAACGGCTGGGCAGAAAAGAGACAAACAGAGGAAGTGGATGGCCCCCTCAATAACAAGCCGTCCTATCCTGTCGCATGCAAGGTTTTGAAAGGGTTAGAGTGGTGAAGGCAGTTGTGACCATTCACCACTCTCAAGATTCCAGAACTACAGACAGCCTAGGGCAGTCCTGCGTAGCAGACTCAGAGGCCGACTCAGTGCTTGGGCCTCTCGGCCTGGGACCCGAGGTGACATCTATGACTGCGGATGGAATCATTTGATCTGGCCTGACTTACCCCAGGTGAGCCAGAGGACTTAAGGGTCAGGCGAAGTTGAGATCCTAACTTTTTTGGGGGAGGAAACAATATGAACTCTTGTGTATGTATTGGCCGGAATGGGGGCCGCCGGGCATGGATCGCTGTTGGTGGGATATAGACACAAATTTCTCCACGTCCTTCTGAGAGAATACGCCTGCCCTAAATAGTTAAGCTGTTTTTAAGTTGTTGGGGGTGAGAGACAACCTTTCCTGAGTTGGGATAAGCATGTTTTCGCTTATAGAGAATAAATGTGAGGAGGGGGGAGTTCAGGTTAGTTTATGGGTGGCTCAATTAACAGGCAGAAACCCACGTAACAGAGATGTTGAAGACATGGGTGGGTGGAGAGAGGAGATGGTGGGGCAGCATGAGCCAGGATATCTTGACGGGTGGAGGGGAAAGCCTTGATCACCTTAAAATCCTCTCCTGGAATCTAAATGGCCTAGGGGACAAGATCAAGAGAGGGGTGGTAGCACACTACATAAAATGCATTGCTCCTGACATGGTCTTACTATAGGAGACACATCTCCTTGGAACTTAGTGCAAATTCCTGGGTCAAGGCCGCTGTCTGTCACTGGGACATGCGGGATACGTTAGAGGCTCATGGGTAGCGATCCTGGCGAGAAAGAACCCCCCCTTCCTGATCACAAGAAAATGGATGAACTCTGATGGGATGGTGCTAGGAACCAGGGGACCAGGGGTCCACAAGGCTACACGTCTTTCAATGAACATGTCCCGCCCAGATTCAAGCAGGTGGCGATTGATAAAGTAGGCACCATACTGTTGGAGGAGGACATACAATCCCTATATTGGAGGGGAGTGACTCTAATGATGTGTTGCTCCCGGACGTGGACAGGTAAAGAGCAAGATTGGGCAAACCGATCCCCTATTCGCGTTTGGCGAAACTCTCCGAGGCGCTGGGGCTTATGGACGTCTGGAGGCTGACGCATCCCAATGAGGTAGCCTATTCCTATTACTCTCGGGCCTATGGGACATATTCCCGGCTGGACTCCCTGTTTGTCCTGGGGGGGTCTGATGCCTCCCATTGCAGTGGCTGATTACCTGGCATTCACCCCTACAGATTCTAATAATAATAATAATTTGCAACTTATAATGCGCACAGCTACCCTGTTAGGTCAAACGTCCCAGAACAATGACTTAAAATAGCCATGTCTTCAAATTTTTGCAAAAGGTGGGAAATGACTTGCAATTTCTAAGAGCGAATGGGAACTCCCGGTCGTCCGGTAACCCCCAGTGGCACCTCAATGCATGGGAGTTGCAGGACCCAACCCTGGTGACTCAGATCCGAGCAGACATGACAGTGTGTTTTGATGAAAACAAAGACTCAGTGGACTCGCCCGGGGTGATATGGGAGGCCTGTAAAGTGGTCCTTTATGACCGGTTACAGAAGATAATGGCCCGTAAAAAGAGGGATAGACAGGTTAAAGTATTAGAGCTGGAAGGGAAGGCATGGCTCCTAGAGACACGATTGGCATGCAGCTTGGAGGAGGCAACATGTTGATTTCTGGAGGCAACGAGATTAGAGTACCATAATCTACTAGAAGAGGCGGCTCACCGTCCTTACCTTGCGGTGTCAGCATAAAATATATGATGCAGGTGACTAGCCCAGATGCCTCCTGGCGTGGCTGTGGTGAAGGGAAAAGGCAGCCAGATAGGTGGGAGAGATAATATCCACCACCGGGGATAGGCTTACCCAAACAGAGGAGATAGTCTGGGAGTTTTGTGCGATATTATTAGGCCCTTTATGAATCACGGCCACACAGGGAGGAGGCAGGAAACAAACTCTTCCTGAGAATGCTGACCCTCCCACTACTGGATAGAGAAAGAGTACAGATGGTGGAGAGAGATCTCACACTCGAGGAGCTATCTGAGGCATTAAAGACCGTGAGCAGTGGGAAGACCCCAGGTCCTAATGGGTTCCCCACAGAATTATTTAAGAGTCTGGGAACTATAGTGGGCCTCCACGTCCTAGCAATGTTTGAGGAATCACATACCCAAAGGACGCTCCTCCCGGATCTAAGGCATGCCCTGATCACAGTAATATATAAAGACGGTAAGCCAAAAACAGAGTGCGGTGCCTACCACCCTATTTCTCTGTTGAATGTCGAGGCTAAGCTCCTGGCTACTATCTTGCCATGCAGATTGAAAGAAGTGCGACCCGCACTGGTCCATCATGACCAGATGGGATTCATACCATGTTGGTCAATGAGACAGAACATCAGACGCACAATTGGCTGGATGCGGTATGGGACTTCCCTCATCCCCCGGCAGTCGTCTCCACTGATGCAGAAAAGGTGTTTGATTTGATTCACTGGCCTTTCCTCTCTGCTGTTCAAAGTTGGTTGGGTTTTGGCCCCCGCTTTTGTAGTTCAGTGGCCCTTCTGTACTTAGCGGACAGTGACAGTGAGGATAAATGGAATGACCTCGCCATTGTTCCTGTTGGGGTGGACAAGCAGACAGGGCTGCACCTGTCCCTTCTCTTGTTTGCTCTGTGCATAGAACCACTGGCTTGCTGGATCCAGGCCTTGGAGTTGGGTTGCGGCCAGGGGACATGTGAGATGAAGAAAATGTCTTTATATACAGATTATACTGTATGTCACAGAACCCATGGTGTCTTTGAAACCCCTGCTAGAGAGGGTGGATATGTTTGGAGAGTACCCCGGCTATTGGGCAATTGGGGAAAGCCAGTTTTATTTACAGCAGGATGGTGGGACCGGGATATATTGATCCCTGAGTCCCTGCACCTGACCACTGATGGCTTTTGATACCTGGATATTTATATTACCCAGGAATCAGGGGAAAAAATCTGGACCCTCAACTGGTGCAATTGATGGAGGATGTGGCCAGGTGGAGGAAACTCCCTCTGACGCTCTTGGGTAGAGGTGCCATCCTCAAGATGATTACCCTCCCCAAACGCCTATGTATCCTACAGAACCCACCATTCATCATACCCGAAAAATTATTTAGTCACCTGGACAGGATGGTCCGGCGACTTCTGTAGGACAGAGGGAGTCCCCGGATAGCTCTGCCAACCCTTTGTTGCTCATGTATAATGGAGGAATTGCACTCCCGCACTTCAGAGCATACTACTGGACCTCACAACTAAAGGAGATAAAATTCTGGGCACATGCCTGAGGGATGATCCCGGGGTGCACCTAGACAGGAGCTCCATGGTGGACCTTTCTTGGAGGCACTATGTAAATGACTGGAAGGGTCTAAATAATCTTCTGATGCCTGCATGAGCAACATTGATGGCATGGGATAAGGCGAAGACTCAAGTGGGGTGGAAGGAGAAAATGACTAAGTACACACTGCTCTGGGTGGCTAAGATGCTCCACAAAGTAAGTAAGTTGCAGGGTTTTGGTTGCTGTGAGACAAGTGGCATAGTCTGCCACTTGATAGCTGATGGAGCAATCAAATAATTTGCCTGCTTAAGAGAGGAATATGGCCTCTCCCACACACAGCACTATGAGTATGCAGAGCTTCAATCTGCTTTATGGGCGGAGATGGTGGACTGGGTTTCATTGCCTGATGCCTCCCTACTATAGACCCACCTGCTGACTGGACCCTTGAGGATGGGGGCAATCTCCTCCATATACAGAGTATTCATTACTAATAGTCCTGATGGCCTTGGAAGCCTTCAGCAACACTGGGAGGGAGGCATAGGAAAAATAGAGGACGTAGATTGGGAGGCGGCGCTGATGTACCCCTGGGAGGTAGCCATCAGGGCACGCTTTGGCCTGATACATCTTAAAGTCCTGCCCAGGGTTGACGAAGCATGGGACAGGTGCAGAAAGTGGGGAGGATCCCATCGCCCACCTACCTATGCTGTAATGTGCACACTGGTTCATTCTATCATATGCTGTGGGGATGATCAGAGATACAGAAGTATTGGTTGCTTATTCTGAAAGAACTGGGTGACATATTAGAAGAAGAGTTTCTGCCAAATCCCGAGTTCGTGCTCTTGGGCATGATGGGGGATATAGACCTGCCCCGCACGAAGCTGGTGTTCTGCTCTCTGGGCCTGGTGGTGCCAAAGAGGGACATAGAGTGGGTCTAGGGGGCACAGGAGGTCCCCACCAAGGAACAAAGGATTACAGCAATGGACGCTTGCATGGGGGCCAAAAGAACGGTTTACACTCCCAGGGGATGTCCTAGGAAGTATGAGAAAACGGGGTCCGATGGAGGGAGTTCAATGGTCTGGGAATGGGAAGCTCTTAGCCGATACTAGATTGAGTACAGAACAAGGTTACCACACCCTAGCAGGGGGGGAGATAGGATAATGAGGGGGGACCTCCTTCCCGGATGCTGCTCCGTACCCCCTCCTGCAATCAATTCCCGAACATTTATGAACAGTGCTGTACCAATTTCTCTATCCAATGAACTATGGCCTGATCTGGAATCTCTTAATGTTTCATATGATGTAATGTGGGTATGCTTACTTTGTTTGTTCATGAAAAAAATGCCAATAAAAAGATTTATTAAAAAAAATACGTGCTAGAGCATATTAAGTGACACCTAATCTAGGGGCTGATATAGAATTTGGTGGAAATGGTACTGTGTTGCAAAGGTGTTGAACAGCCCTCTCCGCCAAACTAAAGGTCTGCCCGTCTGATTTACAGTCGAGCGCACCTTAAGTATGTCAGCGACAGAGCTAACTCCTACTTCATCGCTAACATACTCCTCGGGCGGCCTGACCAAGTAAGTGCCGTTGGAGGCATGGCCATTCGACCGCCCACCCGATTTAGAGCGACCGGTCGAATGTCCAGTTTTTTCTTTGCCTTACTGCAGAGAAATACCTGGTGGTAAGGGACCGTAAAAACCTTTAAATTGCCCCTGTACAGAGGGCGAATATTGCCATTTTATGAAGTCATTTGTTTTTGTTTCTTCAAAACTAAAATCCCACTTTAGGATTTTGGTTTTTGAAGAAACAAAAACAAGTTAAAAGTTTGATTGGCGGCAGTCATGTTTGATGGAGCCGTCTGTCAAACTTTTTACTTACTTGGCAGGAATCACCATGTCGGCGGTTCTTGCCAATAACAAGAGATGTCTGCTGGGCCGGCGGACATCTCTAAATTCGGAGATGGGTACTACATTAGGGTGAAGGAGTATTTTACACTCCATACTCTGAACAGTAAATCAGACCCACAGTGTACTTCAGCAAAAGACTGTGGCTGCAAAACATTTTTCATATTCTACAGCCTTATTTACAGATTTGGAATCCACAGGGGCATTGAGTTAGTGAGATACATGCCTTCACACATATGAAGATGGTGACATACGCTCTCCCCATTCTCTCAGAATGGATTGATACATTGTACTGCACGCAGAAATCTGAATTGTCTCAGCACTCAGATTTTGTGCACACAAGGAAACTGATGCACAGGAACATAACATGATTTATACAGGACCATACAATTTAGTATATTTAGCATTAGACTATATGTGGTTTCAGTTCAAGTGATGTTAACTAATTCACCCATTTTGAGGAGGGTTGTATTCTCACTAGCTCTATCGAGGTTTTGGGTTCAGGAAAGCCCTTATTAATACTGTTGGTCGTGACGGATATTTAATTTGTTTAGAAGTTTTCTAAGCACTGTATTAAACCTTGTAGTTGCCTCATAGAACCTGTATGTGGTGATTGTCGAATTAGTGACAATTTCTATGGTGGCATAAAGCCTTGGGTGCTGTGCACATGAAGAAGTTGTTTACTGGCACCCCTATCAAAATCTCCTTAGCTTTGTGTTCTCAGATAAATGCAAAATTAAATATAAATCTATATATATATACAGCACCTAATCAGTCTGTTCCTTTGGAATCTAAGAGGGTATAAAAGCAATAGATTAATAAAATACGCAGCCCAATTCCAGGTTTTTATGTTTTACAGTGCACCATAGTGGGTAGACGTGATATATTTTCCTCGCTGTCATTTGTGAACACTTCTAGTGATACCATGGAGAAATACCCGTACGTCTCTCACTGTCCCCTTATTTTAATCATATCGACTAGGGGTGCTATTAAATAATACTCTCCTACTAGCCAGATATTTTTTACCTTTTTTAAAAAAAAAAGAAAACACTCCCATATACCTTTCTCATCTGAATAGGTTCCAATACTATCAGTGCTCCCACTTACCCGTTGGTCGCAGCATGCCCCTTTCCGTAGCTGGTTTGGGAAGAACCCTATGATGAAGCATGCCACCAAGGGGCAACCCTTGTGGGTGAGTGTTATTTAAAGAAAATATTTTCTTTTCCCACATAAGGGTGTGAGAATACTTTTCACTTAGGCCAAGAGTGACTTTCTTTGGTTATTAAGCTCCCCTGTCAATATACAGAGAGCACATAGACTTGGTCCCAGAGTCTCTGCAAAACCGAGAGGAAGTATACTGTTTTTATTGCAATACAACAATCTTTTAGTGATGTCTGTGGTTAAATCCAAAAAGCAAATTCTTTGGGTTGGCCATAGACAATATTTCTCCCAAGATGTAGCCAAGGCCACTGCAGATCGTCTGACACAGTTCCTGGACATGAGCCCTCAATTGAGAGCCATAAATGCTCAATTTGGTTTAATGCACCACTGCTTGTTTAAGGTGACTTACAAAGATAAGACTACTGCTTATGAGGATTCTGCCGCACTTAAGAAATTTCTTCAGCAATACGGAGGAGAAGATATGGACACTTCAAGAATTACTTGATTATTAATCGTAATCTCTCGCATGTTTTCTTTTTATAACTACTAAGCTATTTGATTTCTTTCATATTTTATTGTTATGATGTTTTTCTAAAAATTTAACACTGTCTTAAATTCTTAATATTTATTTTTATGATACAGGTATTTGTTCTCGTGTTATGTTCCCTTTTGGTCTCACTATTATGTGATGTTTTCATCCACATCAAAACTGCCCTGCCGTTTTCTGGAGTTTCAGGTGTTGTCGCCGTCGTCTTCCGGCATTGCTACCCTCCCTTTTGTTTTGTCTGTACTTCAGGTATGCTCTTCAGTCATCATTTGTATGACTTGTACTGTCTCTGTGTTCTCTGTTTCACTATTTCCTTGCTTATATCACTTCTTCTAGTTATATTCTGAACCCCACTTCTTCCTTCAGCCTCTTCTCACTACCCCTTTCTCCTTTCCTCATTTTACCAAACCTAATTCTTATTCTCCCCTATATTTGATCTAGTGTTCTGCTAATCTTGTTACTATAAACATGTTAAATATGCATTCTTTAATTTTAGTAATACATTCCAAGTTACTACATGGAATATTAAGGGTTTGGGTAACCCTATTAAATGGCAGAGGGTTTTGTCCCATTTTGCTAAACTCAAAATTGATGTGACACTTCTTCAGGAGTCACATCTCTCAGAACTAGAGTCCGCTAAACTAAACAGATGCTGGCTAGGAAATGTTTTTGCTTCTCCTGCTATGGGAAAGAACAATGGAGTACTCATTCTTTGTCATAACATATTTTGCATTACAGTTATTAACCAAGAACCTGATTCTGATGGTCGATGTATTATTGTTAAACTCCTTGTTAATAATATACCCATAGCAATTTTCAATGTCTATGACCCAGTCTTTGTCAACAATATTTTCTGGACCACAATTTCTGACAAATGACTTCAATTTACTGATGATTATATCATATTCGGAGGTTATTGTTATCAAATTCATGATCCCATATTGGACAGAAAGTCAGCAGTCAAGTTTATACATACCAAGATGCATTCACAATTTAAGTCCACCATTCAACGAAAGAAAGTTGGTTGATAGTTGGAAACTATGAGCCTAATTTAGATATCGGCATACGGGTTACTCCGTCACAACGGGGACAGATATCCCGTCCGCCGAAATCTAAATTCCATAGGATAATATGGAATTTATATTTCAGCAGATGAAATATCAGTCTCCATTGTGACGAAGTCGCACGTACGCCGATATCTAAATCAGGCCCTATGTCATCCAGATATAAAGGAATACACATTCTATTTTGCCCCTCATCACGCTCAATCCCGAATAGATTATCATTTTGTCAGTAAATCCTTGGCTCAACACGCCCTTCATTCTGATATCGGATCGATTTAAATATCAGACCACGCACCAGTATACACTGATCTTGATTTTATACCCTTTTCGGCACATGCAGGTAGATGCTGTTTTAACAACTCACTACTTCTAGACACTTTGGGCCACATGTACGTAGCTTGTTTCATGTCGCAAATGGCCCGATTTGCAGAATCGGGCCGTTTGCAACTGGAAAATAAAAATGTTCTATGTGCACAGGCCCATTTTGCAATTCGGTAACATATTACCGAATCGCAAAATGGGTTATCGATTCGGTAATAGGAAGAGGCGTTTCAAGGGCATCCCTTTCTAATAGTGACTCGCAGTTGTATGTAAGATTGTTTTGTGACTGATCTTTAGTTGCAAAACATTTGCATTTTACCACCAATTTGAAGTTGGTGGAAACCCATTCGCAAACGGGAAGGGGCCCCTTCCCCTTTGTGAATGTATGCGAAAACGTTTTTTAAGAGCAGGCAGTGGTCCAAAGGACCACTGGTAAATATAAAAAATATTTCTCTTGGACATGTACAGAAATACACCTTCAACCCGGTACACAATCAACCAGATTCACAACCAGTTGCGCACTGCTATATCACATATACAAATTCCTCCATAAACACCATACAATTGAACCCAGAAAAACAACCATATATCACATAAGGATAAAATACTCAAGTGTATAACAAATTCAAGATTTATTAAAAATGAGTTAAAATCACATTAAAAATCATACAATAATAACCAAAAATACAATAATAATAAAAAACATAAATTCACACATTAAGAACCTGAGACATCATGAGAGACAAAAAAATGTGAAACATGTAAGTTCATCAAAAAGGTTATTCCCAACAGGATACAATCAAATACATAAACACCATTCGTCTATTCATTTATCATTTCATTAGACAAAAGGCCGTTCCTGCCTGCTCTTAAAAAATTAAAAAATCTTTTCATTATTGTTTTTGAAACGCATCCGTTTTCGTTTAAGGAAAATGGGCTGCATTAAAAAAAAAATGTTGCTTTATGTAAAAGCAAACACCGACATGGTGGTCTGCTGTCCCCAGCATGCCACCATCCCTATGTTTTTAGCAATTCCCAATAGGTTCCAAAATGCAACCTCCCTCATGAATATTAATGAGGTAGGTCTAAATAGCGAATCGCAAAAATTTGCTATTCGGTAATCGCAAAATGAAACCTACGTACTTGTGGCCTTTGTTTACATCTCAGAGCGAAGCCTTTGCCTCTGAATTTTACTGCTTTTAACACCACTCCTGACTCCTGTGTAATGATTTGGGATTCCTTTAAGGCAGCAGCACAGGGTTTTATAATAAATTTTGTTTCTCAAAAGAAAAAATCTATAGAGGCTCATTCAAATCAGTCAGTCAGTCAATTATCTTTATTTCACAGTTTTCTACTGCATATAAAGTGCACAGAATAAAAAGAAAGACATTAAAAACAATCTAAAATCAATTACATTAATAAAACAATATTACAATCAGTTTAAAATACATTAAAAACAATTACTAGTTCCTTTAAAATTCCAAATAAATCTCATAATATTTTACCCCTAGGAACCTGGAAAGATAGGTGTTATAAAGTGCTGAATGGCGACTAATATAAATACATTCACATCTTAAGTGGACTCAAGGTTCTCAAGCTAAGCAAGCTCGCCTCCATTTCATGCAGGACCAAAGGAATGAAGCTAACGCAAAACATATAAGTGGGTCATTACGTTTTTTAAAGAAATAAAGTGCTGGGCAACATTGGCTAAAATTATATTGATGCAAAAGAGGCAGGATGTACGTTGACCTTTGTTCTTTATAAAAACAACAAAAGAAGATTAAATGAAGATCAGACTGCTCAGAACTACCATTACAAGGGCATGCTGTTAAATCACTAAGGGAATACCTCTTCGGTGGGAAACCTATCATCAGGGAGATTAGATTAAGTAGAAACCTCACCAAGATGAATCTATGTTGTAAATTCCCCACCCTGTCTGAATACGAGTAGTCCCCCTCCATAGTGGGCAGGGTCATTTGATATAACCTTAGAGAAGATTTAAAATAGTTCTTCTTTTCTCTCATATTCTGCCTTTAATGCAAAAATTGCCTTTAATCTCATTTTGGGGAATTTCAAGACTAGGGTTTGTATACAACTCGGCCAGACCTAGAGAAGTCAATATGGACTTTACATACTGCAACCATACGATCTTTTGTGCGTTATCCAGCGATAAACAATCTTTTATTATCGTTTGGGTTAGATTGACAGTATCCCTCCTCCAGATTGAGTGTTATAGTAGGATGGGGGCAAGCCTAATACTATCTGACACATATGGTGAATATAGTTCGATATGGCAATTGTAATTCGAACAGGAGCGGGGAAGGGCCAATAACCTCTTGAAAAATCCGTCCTCTAGCCTTTGCAGGGAGTCTGTTGCCACCATACCCCAGACCCCTGCCCCATACGTAACAGCAGGAATAGTCTTTGCACTATATACCTTTTTTATTGCCGCAATGGGTTTTGACCCCAACTTTTTGATAAAATTAAAGATGGCTGTCACACTTCTCTCCATTACAAGAGCCCTATTGGCCACCATATTTAGCCAAGAGTTCTTTTTGTCAAACAAAACCCCTTAATAGGGGAAAGTGTCCACCACTTCCAGCCTTCGATTCCCTATATAGAAGTCTGGGAGTTTTTCAAAAGAGGATGCCCCTGTCACCAGTACAAAAGATTTTTATTCGTTCACTCTCAGATCCAGACTTTTTTTTATAAAATCCGCATAGGCCGCTATAAGACTTTGTAATGCCACCCCTGTTCTAGCTATTAAAACAGCATCATCTGCATATGCCAGTATTGGAAGTGGAACTGCATTAAATGAGTGGATGCCTGGAGTAGAAGCTATGACTGTGGCCTCTACCCCATTAGTATAGATTGAAAATAAAAAAGGGGCAAGGACACAGCCTTGTCTAATGCCCCTCGATCTGAGTAGGTCTCGTGCACTCCCCACTTTTGCTGTAATGGACACATGCGGTGGCTTATGAGTACATCTGGTGGATAAAATTAATTCTGGCTACATCTATACCCATCTCCTCCATTATTTGCCATAATTTAGGGTGGGTCACACAATCAAATGCTGCCGATAAGTCCATAAAGGCCATAAAAATCTGCCCTTTCTTGGCTGTTGTACATTTTGCGATTGTCAAACTCAAGTTCAGACACTGATCTATCGTCCCCCTGCCCCGTTGAAAGCCATACTGTGCTGATATCAAAATTTTCTTCTCACGAACCCAATCCTCCAACCTGTTCAACCAAAAGCACCCCATCAATTTTGAGGTGCTGTCCAAAAAAGTGATGGGTCTATAGTTCTGCGGTAGAGCTTTATCCCCTTTTTTGATAGATTGGGACTATTATAGTGCTTCTCCAGGAAGGTGGGGGTCCCACCTTACGTAGAGCGTTAACGGTGTTAGTCAACAGGGGGGTACAAAGATGTTGATGCTCTAGGAAGAAATCTATAGGGACCCCATCTGGGCCAGGGACCTTGGCAGTACTGCACTTGGCCAGCCCACATCTTACTTCAACCAAATTAAATGCCAGGTGCTCGGTAGATGCTAACCCCATTATGCCACCATTCCCATGTTTTTAGCAATTCCCAATAGGTCACAAATTGCAACCTACCTCATGAATATTAATGAGGTAGGTCATAATGGCGAATCGCAAAAATTCGCTATTAGGTAATCGCAAAAGGAAACCTACGTACTTGTGGCCCTTTGTTTACATCTCAATTCGAAGCCTTTGCCTCCGAATGTGAATGTTTTGCTCTTAATACCACTCCCGACTCCTCCTTTGTAATGATTGGGATTCCTTTAAAGCAGCAGCACAGGGTTTTATAATAAATTTTGTTTCACAAAAGAAAAAAATCTATAGAGGCTTATTCAAATCAATTACTTGATAAAATCAAAAAACTGGAGTATTCTTACTACCACTCAAAAATCGAGATTGATTGACTGACTATAACATTTTCGCAAAAATGTTAGCATTGTTTATTGACCCTATATTACTTGATCTCATAGGAACAGAACAATCTGGTTTTGCTAAAGGTAGGCGGCCTCTGACAATACTCGCTTTTTTAAAAACATTTTTAGTAAACCATCCGCATTGGGCCATCCTATTGCTGCTATTGCTTTGGATGCTTTTCCTCCCAAACTGATTGCTTTAATCTCCTTGATGTATACAAGTCCTAAAACCCTCAATATTTGTTAACGGTAAGGTTCCTGATGATTTTCCTCTGTTCAGAGGTGGATGTCAAGGATGCCGGTTATCTCCTCTTTTTTTATCACACTAGAACCCTTTTCAACCAAAATCAGACAAGATCCACACATTTCTGGCTTTCACAATGGTGCTCGACAAATTAAGATGTCAATTTATGACGATGAAAACCGCCCATATTGCTCTACCCCTACCACCTCTCTTCCTCTTTTCCTTGAACAAGTCACTACTTTCTCCCAATTGTCACGTTGTCGGCTAAATACTGATAAATCTGAAATACTACCTCTAAACGGCTTATGTAATAAGCAACTTTTCACTCATACTGGTTTTGCTTGGCAACCCACAAAAATAAAATATTTGGGGCTTTGGTTTTCACAGACTATTAAAGACACTCTCAAATTGAATTTCGATTATATTATTAAGACACTAATCGATAAAATTACATTTTGGCATCCACTATTTCTCTCCTGGTGGGGCAGGATCAATTTGATCAAAATGATGCTCACTCCTCTGATTTTATAAATTATTTCTATTATTCCAACTCACATCCCTGATTACTATTTTAAAAACTAGATTCCCTTTTTTCAAAATTTCTTTGGAAAGACAAATCACCTTGAATAGCTCTATCAATTTTAAAAAGAGATAAATCTGATGGTGGCCTCAAATGTCTAAATGTTTAAAAATATCATTATGCTTTCTCTTTAAAATAATCCGCTCAATGACTTTCTTTGGACCTCCCCTTACATCCTCCTTTATGGCTATTGTTAGAAAAATCTCTTATTTCGCCTTTTGACTTCAAGGAGCTTCTCGCTTTCACAACTAACATCTCTCAAATATGTACTCCAGTTATTACCCATTCTCATAATATTTTGGCACCTCTTTTACCCTCTACCAAGGTAGCTCCCTTGCTGGATTTTGAGCAGAAGAGGAAAATCCCTTTGACCCCTTGGTTCTCTGACAGATTGAGGTCACACAGGCGGGCCTGTCGGCACTAGGAACTTGTCTGGGGAAGGAACTATGGGGAGCAAGAATGGTTGGTCTATAAATCCATAATTAGGGATTATAAGAAAGCTCTTCAAGAGGAGAAATCTAAATACTGTACTGCACTCATTGAGGCTACAAACTCTTCTAAAGGTCTCTTTAAATTGCTCAGCTCCTTTCCACTCCTCTGATCCCTGTGGCCACTGCTGGTTCACAAGAGTTTTGCAATCAGCTTGCAGAGTTTTTCCAAACTAAGGGGCCTATTAGCATGGCGGGTGGATCCGCCCGCCAAAACACCCCGCCGGACGTGCCTTTTACCCCCGCCACATTAGCATGGCGGGGGTACCGCGGCGGACGGAAAGACCGTCCGCCGCTGCTCTGCCGGTAGGCAATCGTCCCGATTGCCTACCGGGCGGAAAGGCCCATAATATGGTGGCGAGCCTTGCAGGCACCGCCATCCATATTAGCATGTGGCATGTTCAATGCCTTTCCATGGCGGAGAGTTTGCCATGGAAAGGCATTCGGTTTTCGCTTTGGGGGCCCGTTGCGGTCCCCCAGGGGGGTGGGGGGCTGCCCCAGGGTGGGTACCTATGGTACCCCCCAACATTGGCATGGACAAGGTGGCAAGCACCGCGCGGTGCCTGTCACGGTGTGCATGCCAATGCACAACATGCATATATTGCATTGTGGCGGGTGCTGCTTACAGCACCGCCCGCCGCAATGCAATATATGCGGGATGCCACCGCCACCGTGGCATCCTAATTGCCATTGCGGGACCACCGCACCTCTTGCGGGCGGTCCCGTTTGCCGTTGCGGTGGCGGAGGGACACAGTCCGCCCGCCATCGTAATAGACCCCTAAGATTGCTAATATCTATAAGGATCTTGAATCAGCAATAGAAGCAGTGGACAGTTCACTGCCATTAAGTAGAGTGCAGCAATCTGAGCCCTTTAGCTCTTCTGATTCCATGGAAATAACTACAAAAATGCTCACAGCGTTTCCTTTTTTAACTCCAGAACTCATGGAACAGCTTTTACTCATTCCTAGGGGCCTGATTCCAATGCAGTTTGGAAATCATTCCGACCGAATCGGTTTGGGAATGGTTTCCGACCGACTCGGATCTGGAGAGACCGACCGACCGAGTACGATGCATCCGGATGCTTCCAGATACGATTTGGTTGGACTCCCATTGACTTCAATGGGAACCTATGTTCCGACCGAATGCATAGGCTCCCTTTGAAGAAAGGGGTGGCTGGGGAAAATCGGGCACCCTGTGGCAGGTACCCCCTGGTGCCTGCCACACTGTGCATGGCTGGTAAGGGGGGACCCATGGGAACCCCCACGGGCCCGATTGGGAAGGCTCCAGGAGCAGGGGGGCCCGCTACAGGCCCCCAAAGTCTGATTCGATTCGAGTCAGACGGCACGATTCGGAAAGGCTGTCTGAATCCAGCATCGTAATTGGTTGTTTGGAAACGTGGCCCGTAGAGACGCACGATTCTGCTCCGTACGGCTCGGTCATTTCAAATGCCGTCGGGTTTGGATTGGGATATTTCTAATGCCTAGCTTGCATCGTACTCGGTCAGTCGGAAACCTTTCCTATTTGGGGGTCGATTCCGATTCGGGCCGGAAAAAGCACCGACCGACACGGAGCCGGAAAAATTACCGACCGACACGTACCAGTGGCGCCCGACACGCCAAGTACGATGCAAGCCGCGATAAATCCGACCGACACGTTAGGAAACCAAGCCGACCGACCGAGCCGCTCGGGAAATAGCAATCCGGCCGGAAAAACACGCGAATCCAACCGACCGACACGCACCCGGAACAAATCCGACCGAATCGTACCCGCCAACTCCAAACCGCAAAGTACGATGCAAGGCGCGAAAAACACGACCGAGTCGGACGGAGGACAAGCCGTACGACCGACACGCATACAAAACCGAGCCGAAGCAACACAATACACCGCGACCGACGCGTACGCAGCATAGAAAACTGCACAAACACAGCGTGAACGAAACGGAAAACACCGTACGAGACCAATGCAGGGTCCGACTCGGTCACAGGAACGTTTCCAACATACACAAACAGCACAAAGGAAAAATCACCCAAAAAAGGCCAAACAAGCAATTACCAAGCCAATAAATACTGGGGGGGTGGGGACAGAGAACAAAGACACACCCACAACTCCACCTATATAAAGGACACAAATCACTACCATGAGCCTTTGCAAATGCCATTCCACTGCCAGCACCCAAGAGAAAGCAACCACACACCCACAGCTCATCCCTCACACAAGCCACACACCATCAGCACACCAACAAATACCTACCTCACATACACCCAGCAAAACACACACTCACACACCCTCACCTGCACACCAACACACACATCACTCACCATCACCACCCATCACCATGCCCCCCAAGAAGAATCACAAGTTCCTAGATTGTGAATTGGAAGTCCTGGTAGACGAGATCCTCAGGGTGGAGCCACAGCTGTTTGGCACATTGGTCCAACAGACCCCCATGTCGCAGAAAACCAAGATGTGGGAGAGGATCATCAACAGGGTGAACGCCCAATCACCATGTCGGCGCACAAAGACCGACATCCAGAACAGGTGGTATGACGTGCGCAGGAGGGTACGGAAACTGCTGAAGCAAGACTACATCAACAGCCAACACACCGGCAGTGGCCCTCCTGCCAAGCCAATATACCTCAGGCCCTGGGAGGAGAAGGTGCGGGCCATCCTTCCGCCAGTGAGCGTATATGGACTAGAGGACATCCCAGAGCCTGGTGAGTACACAACAAATGTACACAATAAACTGCCACAAAACACACACATCACTGTCAAGGGGAGAGTCAAACCATGCACTCATAGCAATTACACAGCAACTAGAACAGAATCATCCCAAAATGTGTATGTCAGTCAGATAAACACAACACATGCCATCAAAAAAGTCACATCCAACTGTGCCAACACATGTACAAACACAACCACAACTACAGCTAGGCAGTGGCACAAATATAACTAACACACACATCCACACATCTAGCCACCACAACAACACCAACACACAGTGAAGACCACTCAAAGGAAGGAATTCTATGTATGCTGGCCAAGTCAGTGTAGCCAATAGCATGATGGGAGTCGCAGTCACACATATTGCCCCCCCCCACAACTGTCCCATCAACACCACCCTGAACCATGCTCACATCACAGGGAGTGGAGAAGGACTCACAAGATGGCTGACACTGGCTACTGCTGTGGGGAGCACAAGGCCCTGCTGCCAACTGTGCACCAACAAACAGCAGGACACCACTGACTGACATCCTGAGAGACAACTTACACTCCCTGCAATGCAAGCACGTTCCATGGTGGGATATCTGGCTGGCTGGGTGGGAAGGGGGACTAGCAGCACTGACTATAGTCACCAGCACCTCCCCTCACCCCCCCCCCAACACAAACTCCACAGTACCCACCTGGTAGAATGCAATGCCCTCCATCCTAACACAAGATCCCACAAAGCACCACCACCCTGGGTTATGTTGTGTGAAGCACAGGGACACTCTTGGGACTCTTAGCCAAACAACTGCCAGGACAACACTCCCAGCCATCCTGTCAGCACAGCCAGCCCACCCCACAGGGAAGCAGAGTCAAAAGGAAGGAAGCATGGGCATGCTGGGAAGGGGGTGGAGGCAATAGCATGATGGGAGTCGTAGTCACAGACATAGCTCACCCTCACAACTGTCCCATCAACACCTCCCTGAACCATGCTCACATCACAGGGAGTGGAGAAGGACTCACAAGATGGCTGACACTGGCTACTGCTGTGGGGAGCACAAGGCCCTGCTGCCAACTGTGCACCAACAAACAGCAGGACACCACTGACTGACATCCTGAGAGACAACTTACACTCCCTGCAATGCAAGCACGTTCCATGGTGGGATATCTGGCTGGCTGGGTGGGAAGGGGGACTAGCAGCACTGACTATAGTCACCAGCACCTCCCCTCACCCCCCCCCAACACAAACTCCACAGTACCCACCTGGTAGAATGCAATGCCCTCCATCCTAACACAAGATCCCACAAAGCACCACCACCCTGGGTTATGTTGTGTGAAGCACAGGGACACTCTTGGGACTCTTAGCCAAACAACTGCCAGGACAACACTCCCAGCCATCCTGTCAGCACAGCCAGCCCACCCCACAGGGAAGCAGAGTCAAAAGGAAGGAAGCATGGGCATGCTGGGAAGGGGGTGGAGGCAATAGCATGATGGGAGTCGTAGTCACAGACATAGCTCACCCTCACAACTGTCCCATCAA
The DNA here is from genome assembly GCA_963921515.1 of Calotriton arnoldi. Taxonomy (NCBI): domain Eukaryota; kingdom Metazoa; phylum Chordata; class Amphibia; order Caudata; family Salamandridae; genus Calotriton; species Calotriton arnoldi. The sequence continues at coordinate 27,672 of CAWUFW010026838.1, forward strand.
CACCACCCTGAACCATGCTCACATCACAGGGAGTGGAGAAGGACTCACAAGATGGCTGACACTGGCTACTGCTGTGGGGAGCACAAGGCCCTGCTGCCAACTGTGCACCAACAAACAGCAGGACACCACTGACTGACATCCTGAGAGACAACTTACACTCCCTGCAATGCAAGCACGTTCCATGGTGGGATATCTGGCTGGCTGGGTGGGAAGGGGGACTAGCAGCACTGACTATAGTCACCAGCACCTCCCCTCACCCCCCCCAACACAAACTCCACAGTACCCACCTGGTAGAATGCAATGCCCTCCATCCTAACACAAGATCCCACAAAGCACCACCACCCTGGGTTATGTTGTGTGAAGCACAGGGACACTCTTGGGACTCTTAGCCAAACAACTGCCAGGACAACACTCCCAGCCATCCTGTCAGCACAGCCAGCCCACCCCACAGGGAAGCAGAGTCAAAGGAAGGAAGCATGGGCATGCTGGGAAGGGGGGTGGAGGCAATAGCATGATGGGAGTCGTAGTCACAGACATAGCTCACCCTCACAACTGTCCCATCAACACCACCCTGAACCATGCTCACATCACAGGGAGTGGAGAAGGACTCACAAGATGGCTGACACTGGCTACTGCTGTGGGGAGCACAAGGCCCTGCTGCCAACTGTGCACCAACAAACAGCAGGACACCACTGACTGACATCCTGAGAGACAACTTACACTCCCTGCAATGCAAGCACGTTCCATGGTGGGATAACTGGCTGGCTGGGTGGGAAGGGGGACTTGCAGCACTGACTATGAGTCACCAGCACCTCCCCCTCACCCCCCCCCAACACAAACTCCACAGTACCCACCTGGTAGAATGCAATGCCCTCCATCCTAACACCAAAGATCCCACAAAGCACCACCACCCTGGGTTATGTTGTGTGAAGCACAGGGACACTCTTGGGACTCTTAGCCAAACAACTGCCAGGACAACACTCCCAGCCATCCTGTCAGCACAGCCAGCCCACCCCACAGGGAAGCAGAGTCAAAAGGAAGGAAGCATGGGCATGCTGGGAAGGGGGAGTGGAGGCAATAGCATGATGGGAGTCGTAGTCACAGACATAGCTCACCCTCACAACTGTCCCATCAACACCACCCTGAACCATGCTCACATCACAGGGAGTGGAGAAGGACTCACAAGATGGCTGACACTGGCTACTGCTGTGGGGAGCACAAGGCCCTGCTGGCAACTGTGCACCAACAAACAGCAGGACACCACTGACTGACATCCTGAGAGACAACTTACACTCCCTGCAATGCAAGCACGTTCCATGGTGGGATATCTGGCTGGCTGGGTGGGAAGGGGACTTGCAGCACTGACCATAGTCACCAGCACCTCCCCACACCCCCCCCCCACACAAACTCCACAGTACCCACCCAGTAGAATGCAATGCCCTCCCATCCTAACACAAGATCCCACAAAGCACCACCACCCTGGGTTATGTTGTGTGAAGCACAGGGACACTCTTGGGACTCTTAGCCAAACAACTGCCAGGACAACACTCCCAGCCATCCTGTCAGCACAGCCAGCCCACCCCACAGGGAAGCAGAGTCAAAAGGAAGGAAGCATGGGCATGCTGGGAAGGGGGGTGGAGGCAATAGCATGATGGGAGTCGTAGTCACAGACATTGCTCTAGCCTCACAACTGGCCCGTCACCACCTCCCTGAACTACATGCCCACATCACAGGGGAGTGGGAGAAGGACTCACAAGATGGCTGACACTGGCTACTGCTGTGGGGGAGCACATGGCCCTGCTGGCAACTGTGCACCAACAAACAGCAGGACACCACTGACTGGACATCCTGCGGAGAGACAACTTACACTCCTGCAATGCAAGCACGTTCTCCATGGCAGGGATATCCGGCTGGCTGGGCGGGAAGGGGACTTGCAGCACTGACCATAGTCACCAGCACCTCCCCTCACACTCCCCCCCACAACACAAACTCCACAGTGCACCCACCTGGTAGAATGCAATGCCTCCATCCTAACACAAGATCCCACAAAGCACCACCACCCTGGGCTATGTTGTGTGAAGCGCAGGGACACTTTTGGGACTCTTAGCCAAACAACTGCCAGGACAACACTCCCAGCCATCCCGTCAGCAATAGCAGCCAGCCCACCCCACAGGGAAGCAGAGTCAAAGGGAAGGAAGCATGGGCATGCTGGGAAGGGGGCAGGAGGCAATAGCAGGATGATGGGAGTCAGAAGTCACAGACATTGCGCAGCCCTCGCCAACTGGCCCATCAACACCCACCCTGAACCATGCTCACATCACAGGGGAGTGGAGAAGGACTCACAAGATGGCTGACACTGGCGACTGCTGTGGGGAGCACAAGGCCCTGCTGGCAACTGTGCACCAACAAACAGCAGGACACCACTGACTGACATCCTGAGACAACTTACACTCCCTGCAATGCAAGCACGTTCCATGGTGGGATATCCGGCTGGCTGTGGGTGGGGCGGACTTGCAGCACTGACCATAGTCACCAGCACCTCCCCTCACACCCCCCCCCCCACAAACTCCACAGTACCCACCTGGTAGAATGCAATGCCCTCCATCCTAACACAAGATCCCACAAAGCACCACCACCCTGGGTTATGTTGTGTGAAGCACAGGGTCACTCTTGGGACTCTCAGCCAAACAACTGCCAGGCAACACCCCAGCCATCCTGTCAGCACACAGCCAAGCCTACCCCACAGGGAAGCAGAGTCAAAAGGAAGGGAAGCATGTGGGCATGCTGGGAAGGGGGTGGAGGCAATAGCATGATGGGAGTCGTAGGGGTCACTGACATTG